>JAVQJS010153831.1:0-2500 GCA_036024795.1 Galaxias rostratus
GCCTTGTCACAAGAATTTCTTTGCTCAGAATGATCCTGTATTATACTGTGCATTTGACAAATAAAACACTTTGAACTTTGAACTTTGAAAAGCACAGGATCTGTGTAAAAACATAGACCACAGTGAGCGCACAGAAAAGCACACGATCAGTGCAAAAACATCTTAGATCACAGTGAGTGCAGAGAAAAGCACAAGCCCAGTGTTAAAACGTCATAGAACACATTGAGCACAGCAGCCTTCCTCTTCTTTCTCTCCGTCCCACCTTGTCTATCATGAGTGCGTAGAAGGAGAGGGAAAATGCCAGGATGAGGAAGAAGAAGAGGACTATGATCCTCAGAAGAGTCTTGGCGATCTCTCGGAACATTACAACGTAAATCCCGACGTGCTCAAACCTGAAACAAACATTAATAATAATAATTATTATTATTATTATAACAATAAAAATTATAATAATAATTGTTATTATCTGATACTGAATTATTAAAATGTGTTCATCATGAATCAATTCAAATGAGAAGATCTCAACAAACACACAAGTTTAAGGTCAAGTTGAGTAAACAACACCACTTTTCCACAGTCTTACCGTTGCAGGTAGAACAGAAAGTTGGTCCAGGAAGTGAGGCCGGCTATGGCTCCTGCCTGCCAGGGCCAGGTGTCCGTCCTGCCCATGAGCAGTGGAATGATAAACAGCAACGAACTCGCCGCAGACACCCAGTCAAACAAGTTAGTGATGTCATTGAAGTAACTGCAACGCTTTGTCCAGAGAAAAAAATCACCAAAGAAAAACAAAAAACAACGACAACTTCTTCATGACATTGACTTTTGACATTGGCATGACAGTAGAATAGAGCCATTTTGTGTACTTAAATAAGCATTTCATATGGAACATATATATATGGAATATATATTTGGAAAAACACAACATCTTTAGAGTAAGAAAGAAAGAAGTACGTACGTGTTGGAAAATCTGAACAATTTCCTTGACAATAGAGTAGAGGCTCATGCCAAAGACAAGGAACATGCAGATGGTGAGGAAGTAGTCTTGCTGTGGAGAGAAAAACAGTGTGTGTGTGTAGAGCACTACAGACCTTATGAGGGCTCAACCACGTGGACATACAAATAAAAGGTGGCAGGAGCGCTACTGGTGTCCCTCAAAACCTCAGAGAAGGAAAGTAAGACTAGAGGACAAAGTTGTGGCAAAACAATCGGTTAATCAGTGGCACAAAAAATCCAGAACCAGACACTCTAAGTGTTTGAATAAGTATTAAAGGCCTTTATTTTAGTGAGCTGATGAGAAAAAAAAACTTTTTACATCCTGAAGAAGGCGCTAACATTTGATACTTTTTCAAACCCTCTGAGTGTCTGGTTCTGGATTCTTTGTTCACTGATTACCCTTGTTGACCTTTCTAGTTGTCTGTTTCTATGCTTTGATGGGTACATTTGTCAGACCCTTGTTAAGCTGTCTAGTTATATCTGTTTCTACGTCTTTGCTCTGTTGGCTTACCCTAGCCAGACCCTTGTTGACCAAGCTGATGGATGTGGCGTTTGCAGTCGCGTTGGCTAGGACCTGCGGCCTCATCTTGACAATAACGTGGGTTAGGGGGAGCAGGCCGAAGGAGTAGATTATCAGGTTCAACAGGTGGGCTTTTATGCCGTATGCGACCCTGGAGAGAGCAGGAGATCAGGTGACGTTATCTGACATTATGTGAAATCAATTAAATCATCCTGGAAGTTGCATCTTTACATTTTTTACGAACATATTTGGCAATAATGTTGTTTAATTAACGTTCAGCCCAGTTACTGAAATGACTCAATTTAATGTTTGGGACACTATCTCATGTCAATGTAGAAAGTAAAAACAGTCTGGCAAACTACAACTGAGATTGAGGAAGGGGTGTGTGTGTGTGCGTGTGGGTGTGTGTGCGTATTTGAGTATGGAAAGGGTAAAAGAGAGATGCAAAGATAAATAAAAAGATAAATAAAATATATAAATGAATAAATAAAGATATGAAGAAATAAAACGTTTGAGATGTAGACAGAAAGAAATGGAGACAAAGGGAACAACTTATTTCACCATTTCATCTCCAAGTATTTAGTGCAGACAGGATGAGTCAACAGCTCAATGCGATTAAAACGCACCATGGCCTTAATGAGGGAAACAAAATAAGAAAAATTGTCATTTGAAATAATATTTTTTACATTATTGTCTGCTTATTTGAATTCTGAATTATCTGAATGTCTGAATATAATAAAAAGTAATGCTATTGCTAATTTGAGGTAAATCTGTAATCAATATGGCCACATACACAACCTCTGAGTGGTGAAGTTGTGAAGATGAGAAACTCACGTTCAACGCTGCGAGGGGTTGGATTTTAAAGGAGTCGTCAAGTTTGGCCAACTTTTTAGACATGATTGGCGCTTGAAGCCATCTGAAGTCATATGTAATCTGCAGAGAGAAAAAGTTACCTTTGTTTGGTTTTGTCTATGTTATTCATTTTGT
>JAVQJS010153831.1:7500-10978 GCA_036024795.1 Galaxias rostratus
TATGCTGCATGACTATTATCTAGTCTTGTTTTTTTTTGTTTTATCTTATTGTATAATTAATTTGAACAGATTTGATTAAATCATCATCTCAAAAGGCTTTTTTTAAACTTTCATCTTTCACACAATCGGGTTGTGGGCGTGGTAAAAGTCTTGAGTACTACGAGAACGACTGTCCTTAAAGTTTTAAGAGTACATTAAATATAATAAATATATATATATGTTATATATAATAACATTCATAATAATCTTAATTTAGCAAATATTTTAAAGACAACATTCATTTTTGATCCCGTCACCGGGGTTCGGGGTTCTGAACCGTCTGTTTGGTTCTTACACAAATTCCGTTCTAATGGAAATGTTCCGCTCCGTTCCGTCCCTAAACTCCGTATCATTTTTGGTCCCAGCAGCCTCTACTACAGCAGCCAGCGGTGTGTATACCGGCCCGGTCTCTCCGCGGGAGTGTGTGTGAGTGTGTGTGTGTGTACGGTGAGCAGAGGCAGCAGCAGCCATGCCGCTGTACAAAGGGGAGTGCGGGGACGACGTGGACCCCATGCCGTTCCTGACCCCGCCCGAGAAGGAGCGCCTGGACGCCATGGCCAAGCCCTACGACATCAAGCGCACCTGCTGGGTGAAGGACGCCAAGGAGGCATTCGTCCCCGGGGACATCCAGTCTGAGGACGGGGACAAGGTCACCGTCAAGATCAAGAACACGGTAACCGTGGTACCGCCGTCTTATCAGAATCAGAATCAGAATCAGAATCAGAATCAGAGTCAGAGTCAGAGTCAGAATTCCTGTATTTGTCTCACAGCGGAGAAATCTACATTGTTGTAGCAGAAAAATGTGGACAGCACAGATAAAAGGTAAATAAATATATTAAATAAAGTAACAAGCACACATAATAAAATCACTTCTAATAAGAGCCCGTCTATGGTAAAGTATGTAGCCCGGTATAAAGACAATATATAGCTATAAAGAGTACCAATATACTGTATATTGCACATAAGTATGGTGGTCTATATTAGGGCTACAGCCGTGAGCGTTCTGATGTAGTGAGAGATCTCCTTTTGAAATGTCTTTGTGATTCAGTTAAAATGCTATCCTTAAGCTTAACGCTCAATGCTAGCAAGAAAGTCATCTCTTGTTTGTCACAACTGGTTTCCAACGGTTTACTAGGGTCATGTGTAAACTAAGACACCGACTTTAAGGGATTTTAACAGTCGCAACAATTCACGCCATACCCAATCAGTGACGGATTCACGTTGCCGTGACGAGCTGTGAAAATGGCCACGCAGGCCGTTAGAGTTTAGAGTTAGACTAAGCCGGTGACTCCTCCTCTCCAGATGCTGACGGTGAAGAAGGACGACATCCAGCAGATGAACCCCCCCAAGTTCTACCAGGCCAGCGACATGGCCAACCTCACCTTCCTCAACGAGGCCAGCGTCATGGACAACCTGAGGCAGCGCTACATCCACATGAGGATCTACGTAAGGGCCAGCAACCAGCTCACCTTCCCTCTGCGGGGGCCAAGCGGGGCCAAGCAGAGCTAAGCTGGGCCAAGCAAGGTCAACCATGGCTAACCAGGGCTAGCCAGTGTCAAGCAGGACAAAGCTGGGATAAACAGGGCCAATCGGGGCCAATTAGGGCTTGCCCGGGCCCCTTCGTGTTTTTTAAGGATCTTATCCTGCTATATCCTCCAAACCTCGGGGTGTAATTTATTTTTGAATGACTTAAAGATATCTGCGCTACTTGGCTCTGTAGTGGAAGAAGTAGTCGGTTTATACATGATCTGTAATGCTGCAGTGCAGCACAGTACAGTACAGTACAGTACAGTACAGCACAGTACAGCACAGCACAGCACAGCACAGTACAGCAGAGTACAGCATAGAATATCATAGAACTGTACATCACAGTACAGCACAGCACAGCACTACTCAGTACAACACTACTGCTCTCTGTATTCAAATCGGTAGATGTACAAGATTGGATCAATAAAAAAAACAACAGTGTATTATGCTTAATGGTAATTATGATTTCAACACAGAGCCCACAATTCAATTCAGAGCCAGTTTGTGTAACTCTTTACAGCTCTGCATTACTGGTGGTATAATTCACACAGCACAACGTACCAGCACAATAGTGACTGAGACACAACATATCAATGCACAACACATCGCAGTAATGAAGTTTAGAAACCGGAAAAAAAACGTGAGCAGCGCAAAAAAACTTTTTTACTACTATAAAAACTATAAATATAAATTGCTGAACATCAAAACTGTGGCGTAGCGTCGAGCGAATCTAGCAAATGTAAGTCCCAACGCACTACTGAGCCATGACCTTTGACCTTCCTGTCGCCTCCTACTCAGACCTACTCCGGGCTGTTCTGCGTGACCATCAACCCCTACAAGTGGCTGCCCATCTACGGCGCCAAGGTGGCTCAGATGTTCAAGGGGAAGAAACGCAACGAGGTGCCCCCCCACCTCTTCTCCATCTCGGACAACGCCTACCACGACATGCTGATGGGTGAGGGACCGCCGGGGGGTGGAGAGGAGAGGGGGTTAAGAGAGAAGAAGAAAACAGCAGTGAAAGAAAGAAAGAAAGAAAAAGAAAGAAAGAAAGAAAGAAAGAGGTGGGTGTGTAGAGGGAGAAGAGCGACAGGGAGGAACGAGGGAGGAAGGGAGGGGGGCGGGGGGGGGGGGGCCATGAAAGCAAATGGTGTGGGTTTGGCGAAGGGCAGGAGGAGGACAGGGGTCAGATGGAGGACAAGATAGGGGTGGAGAAAAGAGAGGGGGAAAATATTTAAAATGCAGTGAGCGAGTGCAGTTGTCCAAGGCTGGGCAGGGCAGGATGGGTAGGCTGGGGGTTGTAATGGGGGGTCGAGAAGGGGGGGGGTTGGCCGAAGCAGGGAGGGGATCTGCGGTGATTTGGGACGATCGTGCCAATGGAATTTATCTGTCGTCGTTATGGGAACCCCAGGGATGGGCTGGCACCTGTCTGTGTGTTTGCACGGCGGCCATGTTCCCCTCTTAAGGGAAGAGATTGAAAATGTCACCACTGATTATGCAGCAATTATCTCTCCCTCCTTTCTTCTCTCTCCTCTTTTTGCTCCCTCCCTTCTCCGTTCTTTCTTCTTCTTGCAGAGCATGAGAACCAGTCTATGCTGATCACGTAAGTACCGGCACCTGTTGAGTCATTCTCCGTTCCCTAGTGGCCCCGTCCAGCATGCAAACAACACACACACGCACACACACACGCACACACACACACACACACACACACGCACTCGTCGCCCCTCCACCCACGCACGCACACACACACTAGTGGCCTCAGCGGACACCAACACACACACCCCACACACACTAGTGACCCAAGTCTACACACCCACAACCATCCACCCACACCAATCCACCCCCCCCCCCCCCCCCCCCCGGGCCCCCCCCGCCCCCGCCCCCCCCCCCCCCCCCCCCCCCCCCCCCCCCC
>JAVQJS010153891.1:2500-12004 GCA_036024795.1 Galaxias rostratus
TGTATAAGTACTGCTTAAGGTTAGATAGGTCAGGGTCAGGCTAGAGGTGAAAACGAGGTGATTAAGTCAGTATCAGTGTAACCTGCCCAAGGACACGTGTGTGTGTGTGTGTGTGTGTGTATGTGTGTGTGTGTGTGTGTGTGTGTCCCCTAGCCAGTGTTGAACTAATGAGCAGGTTTGAGTCGGCCTCAGCAGCAGCAGCAGCAACAGCAGCAGCAGCAGCAGCAGCCCCATGTGGGCCTGTTCCGCCCCAGATCTGCTGCTCATATATAAATCATGGAGCGGCCTCCGCATCTCCCCAGCAAGGGGGCCGAAGCTCACACTGCCCATCCATAAACATGGCGCACACACACACACACACACACACACAAACATACGGCCCAAAGAGATGCCGAACTGAAAGACTCGCAAAGAACCCCAAAGCCAGAGGACAAGGGTTTTTTTCAGGCTCCACCCAGTAGGATTTCCCCCCTGACCCCTTCGCTGTTAAAAAGTCTGAATAAAAAGTGGAAGCAGACCCTGGATCCATTCCCAGCCCATGTAATCCCTCCAGGATTGACCGGTAGAGAGGCCTGACTAACCCTCTCCTCTCCCTCTTCCCAGTTCCACGCCATGGACACGCTCCACAAGGCGAGCTACGACATGACGCGCGCCATCGCGGCGCTCGTCCCCCAGGGCGGGCCGGTGCTGTGCCGGGACGAGATGGAGGAGTGGAGCGCCTCGGAGGCCAACCTGTTCGAGGAGGCCCTGGAGAAGTACGGCAAAGACTTCACCGACATCCAGCAGGACTTTGTGAGTGCCGCGTCCCCCCCCATTCCCTGCACGCTCACCTCGCCGCGGCAGATTGGCCCCTGACAGCTCCGTACGTTTTCCGACCCATCCACTGTGCAACGCTGCCCCCACCAGACGAGCTTTTTATAGACCAAACGCCCCGTCTAGACTTCGAGGAAGTCACAGGACTCTTTAAAAGTGTAGAGAGAATGCCGTAGTCTTCCTGCTACTCTTTCTCTCTCTCGTCTCTCTGCTTTGCTGTCGCTCTCTCTCTATCTCTATCTCTATCTCTATCTCTGTGTGTGTGTGTGTGTGTGTGTGTGTGTGTGTGTGTGTGTGTGTGTGTGTGTGTGTGTGTGTGTCAGCTAGTGTACTGAAAGCTTTTGCCCGAGGAGACCAGGGCCGATTAGATGGTACCTTTTCTGCCTTCAGTATATAACTGTAACTGCGTGCCTCACTCTGCCACCTGGTGGGTGACTGTCGTCGGTGCGGTCAGTTCTGCTTGGTTTCTTCACCACAACAAGTGAGCCAACCGTCACGACGGGCGGGGCCCAGTCTGGCAGCGTGACAGCTCGGCTGCCTCGGTGAAACTTCAGGGAGGACGGTCTCGTTTTGTTTTTGTCCCTGAGCCACCCACTTGACTGCCGTAGTAACAAACATCGGTTTTGACGGTTATTTTCTCTAGCTAAAAATGAAGATTACACAGTGACACATCTGTCTCTGGTTTGAAAGCGCCTCTGTTCCTCTCTGTGTCCCCGCCCAGCTGCCCTGGAAGTCCCTGACCAGTATTATCGAGTATTACTACATGTGGAAGACCACGGACAGATATGTACAGCAGGTAGGCGGTGCTTGCAGTGTTTACAGGGTTTGAACGTCCCATTCTGCACTGTAAACGGTCAGAGCTCCATCACTGTCTCAGTATCTCCAACTCACGCTCTCTCTCTTTCATTTTCTCTCTCTCTCTCTCCCGCCTTCTCCCTCCTCCCTCTCCCCTCTCCAGAAGCGGTTAAAAGCAGCCGAGGCGGAGAGCAAGCTGAAGCAGGTCTACATCCCCAACTAGTAAGTACCTGGGCTTATGCTGGCCTTTGTGTGACAATTCGTGTTCCTGACCCGGCGTTTCTGGTTCCGGCCCCTTTCCAGCAACAAGCCCAACCCCAACCAGCTGAGTAACAGCGTGAAGCCCGCGCCCTCCCTGGTGAACGGGGCAGCGGTGGCGGCGGCGACAGGGGGGGTGGTGGTTCCCGGTGCGCCAGGTCAGACGCCCGGCCCGGGCCGAGCCTGCGAGAGCTGCTACAGTGAGTACACAGCCTCCACGGGACTGACCTAGAACTGAACCAACACCCTCATGTTACTGCCATCGATTCCGTAGTGGAGGGACAGAAATGTTCAGCTGCGTTGCCAAATGATTTTTTTTTGGGGAGCCGCTTCGGACCAATTTTAAAAAGAAAAAGAAAAGGTGCTTAAACGAGTTGCGTCTGTGCGGCAGACGGTCCGCGTTGGTCCCTGCAGTACGGGTGAGGCTGGTTAGTCCTGGATGAGTCAGCCACACCACCCGGGACTGGGAGAGATGTGACGCTCCACTCCGTGTGCCAGTGTCCCTGCCACAAAGACAAGGGAGAGAGAAGGAACTGGCCTGCAGCAGAATATTGTCTGCGCTATTTCAGTGGTGGTAATTAATTCACTACTAAATGATTAAAGAGTGTGTGTGTGTGTGTGTGTGTGTGTGTGTGTGTGTGTGTGTGTGTGTAGCCATTAGCTCGTACCAGTGGTACTCGTGGGGCCCTCCCAACATGCAGTGTCGCCTGTGCGCCACCTGCTGGACGTACTGGAAGAAGTACGGCGGGCTGAAGATGCCCACCAGGCTGGACGGGGAGCGGCCCGGACCCAACCGCAACAACATGGTAAACACCACGCTCTGCCGGGGGAAGGAGAACCGCACGGAGCTCTCTCTTTGTGGAGATTCACGTGTTCTGATCTGCATGGCTCTTTAGAACGATGATTACATAGCGCAGATGTTTGCAAAGAAGAGAAACTCGAGCATCAATGATGGCAGTGTCACATGTCTTGAGAAAGTTTGTACTGAGGCGTGTTACTCTGTGTGAAAGTGAAGTCTGACTTTCTCCTTCTCTCCTCTGCCTTGACTCCGTGGCCCCTCTCCTCCCGTGCCCCCCTCCCCCACCCAGAGCCCCCACGGCCTGCCAATGCGGCACGGCGGCAGCCCCAAGTTTGCGGTGAAGACGCGGCAGGCCTTTGCCCTGCAGACCACGGTGGCGTCGCGGGCGGCGCGGAGGGTGTGCCAGGACATCATCAAGCCCCGCTTCTTGGCCCGCCACCCCTACCTCCCCGTCAACACCATCGCCATCAAGGCAGAGTGTAAGCCCCCAGCCCCCGCCACTGCCCAATGCCAACACCCCCCCCACCTCCCTTATCGTTAGCGTTTTCATAATCCCAGGGAGAGGATGCGATCGTCTCCCAGCGCTAACCTAATTAAAGGGCATTGGAGCGTGCAGAAGCGAAATAGAAATAGAAAAGGGCTTTAAGAGTATGTCCGTTTCTTCCGCTGGAGCGCTTAGATGCGATGCGTGGTGTGTTCCTCCAGGTGCCCTGCGGCTGCCAGACGTCCCTAAGAAGCCCGTGGGTCTGAAGCCTGTGGTCCGTAAGCCCCTGGAGTCAGTGGTCCGCTATCTGGGTGAGCGGGGCGCGGGGTGCTGCTGCTAGCGTAGCCTCCACATGTCTCCCGGCTGTTGTGGGATTGCCATAGGAGTCCCTGTTTTAGGCTCTTTGAACGTGTTCTCTGCTAGCTGCGCGGGGCTCTTAGCTCCCTCTCTTTCCCCCACGTCCACCCCTCGTTTCTCTGTCTCCCTCCTTCTCTCTCTTTGCCAAGCCCCCCCCTCCCCCTCCCGTCTCTTTTTTTATCTCGCTCTTGTTCACTCTCTCTGTGTTCCTCTCTCATCGTCTTTCTCCGTTGCACAGAGGCCCACCCGCGGCCCCCTAAGCCCGACCCCCCGCGTGGACCCACCATCTCCACGGGGAGCCTGACGCCCATCAAGTCCTCCCCCATCCTCAACAACGGCTCGCCCACCATCCTGGGCAAGCGCAGCTACGAGCAGCACAACGGCATGGACGGTGAGATATGTCCCGTGTGCGTTGCTCACACACGCGCAAACGTGCGCTGCACGCACACGTACACACACACACACACACACACACACTGGGAAAGTTCATCCATCAATGCTGTCATACTAATTGCATTGTCATTTCACCTGTCATCAATAATGATTTGAAAGAAATGCATACAAAAGATAAATTATGAGCCGTGCCAGATATTTCAATAGCTCATAGACCTAGAGTGGGCCTCTTCTGAAGGGTTCAATGGGGGCATGGTTTTTGAGCAGTGGGTTACTAGGGCCTGTCTGTAACCCACGCTTAGAGTGAAGATACAGGGGTAAGAAACCTCTCCTCTCCTCGGTCTGTGGCTCTTTGTGTCTTTGGATCCATGTTTAGAGTGGGCTCTGTCTGGCGGTTGGCCTCCCTGCTTGCGCTCGAGGCTACAGGGCTGCGTTGCCATGGTAACGGGCCGAGCAGACAGTGTAGATTGAGGACTGAGAGGGAGTCGGATGAGGGCATCCTGCAGCCCACCGTAGGACGATACAAACGCATTATTTCATCGTTTAGATTGTGAGTACATTTGGTAGGATCGATGCTCGACCTATGTGTTACAGTGGATTGTTAAAGGTGAGTTTTGAGCCGAGCCTGTGGGGCTTTTCATCAAATTAATTAGAATTTGAAAAGCATAGGGTTTTTGTAGTGTAAACTCAAACAAAAATGCTCTCGATACATGTGCTGAGATCAAACTTGCATTAGAAATTTGGGGGTTTTCTTACTTTTATTTTGCCTGCCGAATTAGTCAAAATAGCAATACCTTAAATGTCCAATAGGGGGCATTATATTTCATGTTTTTGTGCTTTTCAAACAAAGGATTAGGAAGTTACAATAGCAGTATTAGAAAGGATACTATTAGAATGGATAATGAAAGAACTTGTGTCATTCCAGTAGAATACTAGGTGCTGCAGTGTTGCTGTAAGTGGATATGGGATGTGTGTTATGAGTAGATGTGGGATAATAATACATTAAATTTATAGGTGTCGTTCTAGACACTCAAGGTCACCGACAAAGGATGTGTGTTATGTAACATGTGTTTGTGTCTCTTGTTTAGGTACCAAATCCAAAGGCCTCACCCAGCAGTGGGACATCATGGCCAAAAGAGTGTCAGAGCCAACCCGGAACTCTGGGCCCGTCCAGGACCAGGTCCATGAGCTGGACTGAACTGTACACCGCTGGAGGGAGTTCCTTCTGTAGCTCCAGCCAGGTAGGACTGGATAATACAATTGAGATTAACATTTCTTCTTCTTCTTTCTTTCTTCTGTTTATTTGTGTGCTTTTTACCCCCCAAACGTATAGGAATGAATTGGAAAGGTATTTTCCCACTACCAGAGATGAGGGGAGCAGAGTGGAAACCAGTTTGGGGAAAATGGGAACCTCGCTCCTGTCAGCATGAGTTTTTTGACTGTGTCAAAGGGTTGAAGACCAAACCAATTGTCTTTGAGAATGGAGTGTTGCTTTGGCCAATCAGAAGATTGGCCTGATTGTACAGAACTGTGTTTATTACTTAAATTTCTTGTTATTACTGTCATTGTAATTATTATTGTTGTTATAATGAATTTTTTACCATCTATAACTTGAAACCTTATCAGTTAATTGTTGATAAAACTACGAAACTCTTGGAATTTCGTGCTTGCAAACCCTGTGGAAAGACTGTAATATAAGCCACTTGCATCTTTTTTAACAAGTTGAATTCCACAAGGAGAGAAAAGCTTTTATTTCAGTGACATAAGTAACTCATTGTTTTTGTGATTTATGATTTTGAGCGCTTTATGGAATCCTTCTGTTTTGTGAGCCGGCCCGTGCTCTTTGGCCAGAGGTTTAACTTATTGAGAAAGACATGCTGTTTTTTCTACCTTTTTCACAAGTAATGCTACTATGCTTTGATGATGTAATTAAAAAGATAATTGGTTTAATTTGCCTGCTTGAAAATGTATGACACTTTGAGGGGTCTCATGTTTTAAATCATATCGTTTTTAAAAAACCCATCTACAGGACAAATGACAGGTAGTATTTCAACAGCAAAGGATTTGCAGCCCTTTTGATACATAATCTATTTTAGGGGTCCCTTCTATGTGTACAAATAAAAGCAATTAAAATGTATTTACATTTGGTTGTAATCATCAAACTTGTCCACACTCTCGTGGTAACCATGTAAACTGTATTTTTTGGCCCAAGTACCTGATGAAGAAAACATTATTGTGCTACTTTATGAACCATGTACAGATTTGGGTTAAAATCAATATACCAAAGAATCCTTCATGTTAACAATGAATGAAATTATCCTTTTCAAAATATGTTTACATGTGTTCAAGTGTCAACGTCTCTCCACACAGTAAGGATGCCTTGCAGCATTAAGATTTGAACCACAGGCCCTATCTAGAGAGTACATTTGGGTCAATATCTAAAGATTCTATATGGTTAAGCCAAGCCCTGCCTCTGAAGCTCACTAAAGTCTACTGCAGTTTGACAAAACTAGATAAAATCCCTTTTAAAACGGCCACTCTTGAAAGAGGGTGAATAATTTAGGTGATTGTGACCCCTAAAGATATCAATTAAATCGATTTCTGTGACAACAGGTCCACAATGTGGTTAACTGGACACAGTGGGAAACACCTATACATAAATTGCTCCTCTGCCATCGGCACTGTTTTCATTGTAGTTTTAATTGAATGTGCTGGAGTACAAACAAATATACTATTGACGTTGTGTACTTGCTAACAGGAGTTTTCCCCAGATACACCATTCGAAGAGAGTGCATCAATACATTTTGTAGATGGCTACAGTTTGTACATATCTTTATAGTTCTGACTAAACAACCGTGTGATTGTATACACAATTTTAGTTCTTATGGCTCAAGTAATTGTTCTCTCCAAACGCATAATCTGCACATAAATCTTACCTATTTAGCCCACTGAATATAACAGAAATTGCTTGTTATTGCGGAAATGTTTGCTATACTGACAGGTTCAGGCCTCAAAATGGGGATAAGCACCTGTCCATGATCCAGTCACAAGTTCCTCTACAATTCAGATTTTTTTTTGCAAGGGTCAAGTTGTTTTTCCTCAATAAAAAAACATCTGTTCTCGGTATGAGCTCATGCGCCTCACATTACCTGTGCATAGCCCTGAGGCAGCCCCAGAATTAGTGCGGTGCTAGAGCATAGCACAGAGCTGAAGGCTGTGAAGTTGTAGAGCCTAATATAGACACAAGGTTTACGAGTGTGAATATCAGTGGATTTGACAGCTTTAGCACAGCAGTGCTTCTGCTGAAAAGTGACTATTATTAGTTTAGAGGCACCTCTACGGTTGACACCTGATATCTCCTCCACAACTGATCACAGCAAAGCGGACAGTCTCCTGAAATATTCATCCGGCCAAGAGACTGGGGGCCATAGAAAATGATCTCCTCGTCTGAGTGATCTCACGATGCATACCGTGGCTGTTCCTGGTCGGGTACATTCGGACACCAACAATCAGTAGTTGATGTACCTTGTGTTTCATGATGTTAATACTTACCCAAAGAGAAATTCACCGGTCAGACATGGAGCCGACCTCATAGAGCTCAAGTAACAGACTTTATCATTAAGCTGTATGATAAGTTGTGACAGCTTTCTTAATCATAATAAAACGTGTCATATTCTATGAGGATGCCCTTTTAAAGAAAGAATATCCTTGTTAAGGATAGTGTAGGTGTATAGGATGGATTACTCATCCAAGTGCACATGCCTCAAGGCTTGATCCCCTGCCCATTTTCCCTTCCAGTGAAGTTCCCTGCATGCTTTCTTTCGTTTTGTTATTGTTTTTTAAGTATACTTTTCTGATAATTTAATCACTTTTCCAGTTTTTAACCTTGCACTTCATATTGCTTGAGTTGGCCTTCACAAGCTTTGTCCTTGCAATATTTAAAAAATCATCATCCCACCAACGCAGTGTCTTAGTATGTATATGAAATTGTTGTAGTATGTGAAGTTGATGATAGTCAACTCAAGAATATTTTTTACTTTTGTTTCTAAATACAGATGGCTGTAAAATTAGTTTGGCAATGTGGGGGTTAAAAGCCTTAGAGGCAAAAACTGCGTGGGGCCAATGCGTTCTCTGAGCATGTGCTATTGCTGCTGTTGCTGCTGCTGCAGCAAAGTAAAATGTGTCAATTTCCATCGAAGAGAAGAGGGACGGGTAGGAACACGTTGACAGACGATAAACGGACAACTGATAGTTCTGTCATGTTGCACTGAATGCAATAAATAAAAATCTGTGATCCACCGCCGACGTGCAATCTCAAGGTAAAAAGAAATGCATTTAATATTTTTCGCCCCAGTTTTTTTGTTGTTCAGTATAGGATACTGGACATCCCGAAATAAATTGACTGGTTTTAGCTGGCTATTTTATAATGAACAAATTTTCAAATTCAGCGTGATGTCAACCTTTATGAGCTACGTTTAAACAATGGAATGCTTCACATAATTTACTAAAGGACTCGAGCAACCTTTCACCGGCGCATGTGTAACTCAGCCCTTTTTCATGCGTTGTAGAATATAGAAAGACTATACTTTTACGAATAGATGGGTCATCTTCAAATGTTACTTGATATGTGGGAATAAGCAGGCTAACTAAATTCATAAATAAAATGGCATCATCAGTTCTTTTTTTTGCGTTAGGGATGTTGTAATTATACCATCTAGCCGGCGTCCCCTTAATAATTAAGGTGGTCTCATGAAGCAGTCAGCAGCGCACTATCGAGGACAGGACCCCATGGTTCCAGCCCTGCAGCGGCGATGGGGGTGCTTTAGTAGCGGGCATACCGGTCCTGCACCATACGAGCGCAATTACCGCGCAATGATGCTACCACTGGATGCGGCGGTCCCCCTCTAACATAAGACTGTATCGATCGTCAGTTGCTGCGGTTGAGAGGGAATCGTTTTTCGACTGTTATTTTAGATTATTTTTTATCAAATAGTATTGTTGTAATTTTTTGCTTTGAATTGACATTTTTTTTGCTTTTTTTGGAACACAACTACAATGCAAACACCCACTTCAGAACTTAGAATAAATGAAGTGTTCGTCTGCATTGTAGTTGTATTCCAAATTAGCCAAAAAATGTTTTGCCTTATGGCTGAAATTCATTATTTCCCTCACAAATTGGAATCCCCTAATGGGAATCACCTCCCTCTTCAAGAGAGGTGCCATTATTTGACTTCTTGTCTTGCGCATTTAGAGATTTTAAAGATTACCATCACATCCTTATTTGATGCTTTTGGAAAACATCAAACAGGCCAACAATTACATTAAAGATTCAAGTTTTTGTCTGATATGATATTAAACTGTATCACGCATGAATTGTAGCTTTAAAAACATTCTGTTTCATGGCATAAGGAATGTCTTTCCCTGCCTCTCAGTTTCTGTTCCAAAGATGTCTAATGCCCATACTTGACCCACATGTTATTCAGGCTGAGGGGCTTAACGCCACATCTTTGAGTCTTTCATTATCTCTAAGAGCTCAAGAGATGGTATGGGTATGCAAGGAGACAGAGCGAGAAAGAGAGAGAGAGAGAGAGAGAGAGAGAGAGAG
>JAVQJS010153901.1:0-15066 GCA_036024795.1 Galaxias rostratus
GTGTGTGTGTGTGTGTGTGTGTGTGTGTGTGTGTGCGCGTGTGTGTGTGTGTGTGTGTGTGTGTGTGTGTGTGTGTGTGTGTGTGTGTGTGCATGTGTACATATGTGTGTGTGTTCGTGCACTCTTATCCAAAGGGACATTTCTTCTTTATCCTTTCACACTAGAATCCACTGGAAGTGATTCATGTTTCAACACCAGACACCTGCTGTCAACCAACCACTTAATCCTCCAAACACAAACATACACACCGACAAAAACACACACACACACACACACACACGTTTACGTACACACCCGCTCACTCAAACACGTAAACACCCACTAACGCTTGCTCAAACATACACACTGATACACCCCCCCCCCTCTCTCCCGGGGCCATTAGATAACTGTGGGAAGTGAGGACGGGGGACTTCCTTGTTTTCTGTTTTGTGAATGGGAAGCCCATTCCTTTGTCTGTTCCACCATTGTGCAGTTGCTCTCTTTACATGCTATCCTCCTTTCTGTCCCGTTCTGGTCCACTGTTGTGTTGTCTCCCTCAGTCTGTCTCACCGTCCTCTTTGTCCCGTTCTGTTTCTTTCTGCTCATCACTGCATGGCGACCGGCAGTTGCCTAACCTCATGGCGTCTACACGGAACAGTTATTTTATTTATCATACGTGTCATACTATATACACATACGTACACCGACACACACACACACACACAAACACAGATAACATCTCCTAGGGTGCAATACTGAGACAGCGAGTCTCCAGCAATGCTGAAAGCCCTCATGTGGGTTAGAGATATGACTGGTGTGTGTGTGTGTGTGTGTGTGTCTCAGCCTTAACCAGAGGCGAGCAGAGGAGAACAGTCAGTGGTTTTGTAAGAGGACAGTGCTGAGGTTACTATCAGCCTTTGAGTGTTACTGGCTAACAGGTGCTGTGGGCGCTGGTAACCAGGAAGCACGCGGTGGTGGTTACCAGGAAGAGTGCGGTGGTTGACAGGAAGTGTCTGGGGGGTGAACAGGAAGTGTCCGCTCGATGAAAAGGAAGTGTTCATTGGTGGACATGAACTATGTGGTGCCGGAAATCAGAGATGAGCAAAACGACTAAGCGGGGAAAAAAATGTGGACAGAGTCAGGTGAGGGTGGAAAATGTTATGGAGAGTGTTCCCTGATCCATGAGATGAGACAGAGAGCTGGGAAAGGGAGATAAGCTACGGAGGAAAAGATCCCCTGTGTGCGGCACAGCAGCACAACTTCGTCGGAGACCGTTCTTACCTTCAGTTGGGTTTTATCGCCCCCTGCTGGCCATGTGTCACAACAGCGTGACCACCGGGCTCTAAATAGATTATGTAATCTAACATTCCTCTCTCTCTCTCTCTCTCTCTGTCTGTCTCTCTCTCTGCCTATCTGTGAAGGACACGCACAAACACACACCCAGTCTAGTCCACAGCAGGCTCTGGTTCGATGGTTGATAAATGATGCCCCACTTTAGTAACTCTCTCTCTCTCTCTCGTTGTCTCCTAGAGGGAACAACCCGTCGGTGATCGTCCACTCGGGTAGTAAGCACCCGCTCCCCATCGACTCCCCCGACACCCTGAAGAAGAGACGTATCCACCGCTGTGACTTCGGGGGCTGCAATAAAGTGTACACCAAGAGCTCCCACCTCAAAGCCCACCGCAGGACACACACAGGTACACACACACACACACAGACACACACACACACACACAAATGCAAACACACACTCACCCATTAGCAGACAAATGCTGATTTGAACTACAATCCAAATATTCTATTGACGGTAAAAGTCTACCATGTTCCCCAGCATGAATGTATCATATAAATCAATAAAGTATGTTAGGATATTATAGTGTACATGTATTCATGTTATTCTCACTTCTTCTCTTGTGTCACTACTTCTTTGGCCCTCTAGGGGAGAAACCTTACAAGTGCATGTGGGAAGGCTGCACGTGGAAGTTTGCCCGTTCGGACGAGCTGACACGACACTTCCGCAAACACACGGGTGTCAAGCCTTTCCAGTGTCCTGACTGCGAACGGAGTTTCTCCCGGTCTGACCACCTGGCCTTGCACAAGAAGAGGCACTTGCTGGTGTGAACAACAAACACGCACATACACACCTACCTATGCGTACACACACTCACACACTTATACACACACTAACACACTCAACCAAGCTGCAACTGTGAACACAGAGCTACATTAACGTAGCTGCAGCATCAGTTGCATCGTCCGGACTATACCACCCTTCTGACTAGAGGGGGTTATTTAGCTAACTGAAGAACAGGACCGTTCCATTGAACTTTGATGGAGAGGGGGGATGTGTCTCAGGGCTCAAGGAAATACCCTTCCATTGTTAAAAAAAACGTTCTGGTGACAATCGTTGCTTTTTTTCTCAACTCCTTTATTCATTGTGTAACAACTCTTCCTTGCTCTCCACAAGGGGGCAGCCTTTGCCATAAGTGCCGATTCTCCTCATCTAGTAGTTCGTTGTCATACAAAGAGGGTTCACTGTCAGGTGGTGGGGCTGCAGCCGCTCAGCTGGACTGAGTCAAGCCCCCTCCTCTGGCTGGAGGACCAAATAGCAACACGTATACCCAATAAACTACAATAAATAATATTTTATAAAAAGAAACAGCACCCAAACATCCTCAAAATCAACCAACATTACTCTCATAGACACATTCAAGCAGCCCCCACAGGCTGTACTTTACCGAAGCACCTTAAAGTCAAAGCCTAAGCGTGGCTATCCTCTAGTAGCCCTCACACGCTCAAACACCATACAGCACGAGTACCGACATAATGTGAAACCTTCATGTTTTCATAAGCAATGGTGTTAATAGAATGTATCCCACACACACACAGTGACGCACACACAATCTCTTTTCTGCACTGTATACGCCACACTTGGTTTCTGCCTTTTGCTTCCCTGTCACCCAATGAAGTAACTGAACAGTGAATGCAGCTAATCAACACACACACACTCTCATACACACACTCATACACATTCTCACACACACACGCCCTGTGTCATGCAGCTTAATCTGGGATCTAGAGAGAGTCATGGGATGGTTCTTTGGAGTCGATTGAGGGATAACTTTCCTTTCACACACAGTGAACATTTCCTTTTTTTTCTTTGGCTTTTTTAGAAATGTGAAATCCAATAATGGTTAAACTGGGGCATTATTGTGCATTGTGAAATGGAGGGAAAGTTGTGGCTCGTTCAAGGGTTAGAAGCAATACAATGTATAAGTCTTATTTCAAGTGTATATGTATTAAATGATATAACAATGTTTGGTATAATGTAACATAATAATATACATCGGTGGTATTTTTTTATTTGTTTGTAACACTTTTTTTGAGGGGAGTCAAGGTGCCAAGTAGGGAAATTTGCGCTTCTTTGGTTTTTGTGTAATGCATTTCTATTATCTATCTAGTGAACAAACACTTTTTAAATGGCATCTATTTACTTTTGTCAACCAGAAATTGTGCACTTTATAAAATTATTATCCATAACATCCTCCCCAAAATGCCCCCCAAAAAAATTCTAATCAATTTAACACAGGATAGAAGGCTGGTTAATTTATTTTTTCAGTTCATCAGTTTTTCTGATTTGAAAATGGCTATAGTCAGGGTTATTACTAAGTTCAGTTAGAGTCACTCTTTGAAATCTTGTGATACATGTGAGATGTGTATTGACTTCTAGCAGACGCACACACACACAAACACACACACACATACACAGGTGGTCAGACAAACACACACAGAGACACACATAGACAGAATGTAGCAGAACAACAGAACTACATCTTCTCCTGAAGAATCCTTGGATCATTTGGTTTCAATGTTTTATTTTACTACCAATATGTTATGTGTAAGTTGTAATATATACATATCTATATAAATATATATTTTATACGTGATTATTAGACAGAATGGGCAATTAAAGGTTTTATTAAGCATGATTTTTTTGTTGCGTTATCACAATAAATTCTACACATTTCTATAAAGGATCAAACTCTGTTTTTGTAATCTGTAATGACATTACAAAGGGGAACACTTTATATTATTGTATATCAAGCTGTGAACACAATGTACAGTCGTATTTGCAATTTTACACAAATAATCCATAACCTACGTTTGAATAAACCTATAATGACTCAGTTTACCGAATGTGTGGTGGTGGTGTGTTATGGAGGCTTTTTTAATGTCTCAGCTTCACATTTAATTTCTGAAATGGCAGAGTTGAAAGATGTTGTCTATCGGTATCCTAGGTAACCGATGCTGTATGCCCAGTTGCTTCTTCCTTATGTACCAAGGCCAACACAGGTAGAAACTGGATATACAACAGTCAACATTGATTTGGTGTTAAAATGGTTGTCTGATTATGGCTGGACAAGTTAAATTAAAAACAATTCTATTTTGACATGACACTTCTATGTTGAAATTTAACACTACACACTACTATTTATATATAGAACTGTAACTATATATATATATATTCTAGTGTATCTGTAATTATCAGTATAAATCTTACCATTGTATTTGCAAACAAATGGAAATTCATTTGAATTTTGCCAACTTTATGCATTGATATTTACAGCCAATTTGTATAAATAATTTCAACAAAAAGACAATTACGATTTATTACCATTGTCAGTATTTTTTAATAATATTATTTACGTTATCCACACAAACTCCCATATTTGTGTTGACCGTTGAGAAAGAAATATTCACGCAAAAATCCGAGGGCTCGTCCGGGATTTGAACCCGGGACCTCTCGCACCCTAAGCGAGAATCATACCCCTAGACCAACGAGCCACTTGATGAAATGGAGAAAATGATATTAATTTAAAAATAACAATTATGTGTTTGTATTTGTCGTCGTTTTGGTTATTTATGGCAGCTGAAAGTACAGTTATCGTGCAAAATTAAAAAAGAAAGCAAACTTTACCGTGCGTGTGCAAAGAACAAATGCGTTCACGGTGACGTCATTGCCCAGCTGCACGCGAACTGCCTGCCGACGTGGCGGGGCGGAAGAAGTAACGTTGCTGCTGTGTGGAGCTGTCATCGAGCAGGGTGAGATGCACTTTAATTCTTGTTTACAAACTTTGAGCTAACTTACCTGTTTTCCACTGTCTTAACAATTACATCTGGCCGCTTCCTTCTGTCGATAGCCAGGTAAGTCATTAAATAAAATCTATGATTTTATCGATTTTCCATCCCAATGCTGTATAATTCAGGTGGAAGAATTGCCCTATATTGACAGGGATTGGATTGTTGGACAAGATGTGCTACTGCAGTGAAAAAATATGCCTTCTGTATCGCATGTGGTGTGGTTGCATTGCTGCGTAGGCTATAGTCCAGAAATCTAGTTCGACAATACCGATCCTACTTTTCCAAGAGTGTGAGATTAGCAATGCACTGCGATGGTTTTTCTTTAAATCGAATGTGTAAAGATGAGAGTTTAACTGGACTCATACGATTGAAAAGCCTCTGCATTAAAACAATGTTTATGTGTATGCAGTTTTACCATCTGATCATTAGGTGGCACTCGAACTTCGCGATTGACAGAAACGTTTATCTTAGTCATAAGTCCGAAAAACTATCATATTTGATTTCAAACAGAATTACTCAGTAAAGACGTGAAGGAAGACAATGAATTTATGGTAAATTTGATACTACAATATTTTGTGTATTATTGTCATAACTATAAACTCTATTACCCTGTACATATCTGTCTGTCTC
Source organism: Galaxias rostratus (assembly GCA_036024795.1). Taxonomy (NCBI): domain Eukaryota; kingdom Metazoa; phylum Chordata; class Actinopteri; order Galaxiiformes; family Galaxiidae; genus Galaxias; species Galaxias rostratus. Next base: position 5,752 of record JAVQJS010153901.1, read on the forward strand.
CAGCTCCTTTCATCAATATGTCTCAGACTGAGCTCTCTGAGACGGACATTGCCACTGCCCCTGCCCTCTCTAATCCTCAACACACAGAACTTGTCCCGAATGAGGACTCTCAAAACACAGTCCTCTCTCCCCCTCTGGCTCCTCCACAAGACCCATCTGTTCCAGAGGTTTCAAGTTTGGTAGAATCCCTCACAGAGGTGACCAGAGCAGAGGCCTCCAATGACAGCTCTTCTGAGGCTCAGGTTGAACAATCAGAGTGTGGCGTGGAGGGTCAGCTGATGGAGTGTGACCAATTGGTGAGCCTGCAGCCAGAACTGTCGGTTGCCTTGGAGAATATTGAGGTAAAACTGTTTTTACTAACTCGAACGATATGAACGACATCACAATTGTATACGCACTGAATCCCTACTCTCCAAACTTTCTTTAGTTGTTAGACCTTCAATTTAGGTTTATATTTATCTTTCCTGCAAGAATATTTCAATTAAATTAAATTCTGTTTTTGTTATACAGTATGTCATGTGGCTATTAAGACTGACCAGCCAGGGGTTACAGTGCGTTAGCACTGACCTTTTGCTGATAACTGGGGGTCAACAGGTCAAGCTAATCCAAACAGACAGGGTTAAAACCTGTGCGTGTGCGTGTGCGCGTGCGCTTGTGTGTGTGTGTGGATGTGTGTGTGTGTGTGTGTGTGTGTGTGTGTGTGTGTGTGTGTGTGTGTGTGTGTGTGTGTGTGCTTGTGCGTTTAGCACATAGCAAATGTGTGTGGGCGTCAATGCAGAGCTGGGGAGGGCTGTCTTTGCTGCTTGACTAAACTAGCCGCTGTCACCCTGCCTCATTAGATGGCCCCCACTGTGGAGGGCTTCATGAAGACATATGGACAGAGAGTGCACTTGATGTGGCTGCCACTGCCTTGCCTGTCATCCACAATCTTGGCCGCCCTAATCCCCGCTTTAATTTCCTCCGCTCACAACACAAGGCAAGCGGCCACTAACACTGTCCTCGGGGGTCCTCTGGCTCCTGCCGCCGGTGACAGGGAATATGCAAAGGCGCGCTCTCTCATCGGGGAGGGTGACAGAGAGCAGCTCCGCCGGGGAGCGCGCCTCGCGTCTCGCTGCCTCCTTCAACGTCACTCACGCGGGGCACTTTGCGGCGGCGAGCTATTCTTCGGAGACCTCTTTATGAACATGTTGATCCGGGGGGGCCATTAGGCTCCAGATTGTTGGGGACAGCGCCGCCGCAACTATTGATCTGTTGAGAAATAGACTCAGTGGAAAGTTTGCGCTGGGAGACCGTCTCAGACTCAATCTAAAGTATTTTAACCCTCTCACACCTCTCCCTAAGGGAGTTTTTTTCTTCTTTTTTTTTCATTCTCAAACTCCTTTAATTTGGAGCCTGGAATGCTGGGAGGCAGAGGGGCTGTTGATAGGCTAGAGTAATTGCTATCAGTCTGTCATTAGGCTCAGAGTTGCCCCCCATCCCCCCCCCCCCCTCCCCATCTCTCTCAACCTCTTTCTCTCTCTACAGCCCTGTGCTCAGTGTTGCTTACAAATAAGACACTTAGGAGACGAGTGGAATTCGCTCCCCCAAAGCTGTGATGTATTGGATTTTTTACGGTCAGAGCAGCTCCTCCAACTGCTTTTCATTCCCTTTCGTCCTGAGAACCATTTTCCCTCTGTCCGCTATGCTCCCTCTCTCCCTCTCCGCTCTGCCTTTCAGAGTATCATTTGCAATTTAATGCTCACCTGGGGTGAGCCTTGACAATAGACTCCACCGTGAAATGGTCCAGGCCCTGCCTGCATGCCTAATGAGGTTGATGTTGAGCTATTTAGGTCATTGTCCCCCTACAATATCTACTTAATGCAACTCCATGGGAGTGGATTGTTGGAACGGTTAAAGATTCTATTACGTCTTTAGAAAAAGCCATTTCATTCTGCTGTCTGAGTATAGTATGAGGGGCGCTGCACTGCTTCACTTTCGCTTTGTGAGAGGTTGTAGCGACAAAGTGCAGCAAGGAGGTGCAATGTTATTTTCCAACGGTCACACATATCCTTCTTCCCATTTTCTATCTCTCAGTAAAAAGAAGAGAAGCAGTTTAATATTGTCTTTCCTGGGTCATTGTTTTTTGGTGAATCCCACTAAAACCTATTTAACTGGTCGTGATGAAACAAAAATGACCTGGCATATTCAATTGATAATCACATAAAAAACTATATGCCAGAACTGACTGCCAACACTGACTATTAATCAGGGCAGAACTGGTGACAGCTTTTGGAATGGGAGAGGAAGAAGTCGGGGGGTGGGGGTCTCTTTGAGAGGTACTTGATATGAAAACTGTGTTGTTGTGCTTTGTACCAGCCTGTGGGAGTTTTTAAACAAGCCCATATGGTGGTAGCCACCAGCTTTGGAGAAGGCGGGTGGGTTGGAGGGTTAGCCAGGGCCAGGATTTCACACAGTCAGTATTGAGTGGGATTGAGGAGGCGAGCTCTTAAGCTGTCTTTTCAGGCGCAGCAAAAGCCCTCCATCTGGCCTCCCCTAAAACTCGGGGTGAGTTTGCTCAACTCCCTGTTGGCTGATTGGGCCTCCTGAAGCAGAAGTAACAGCATCAATAGTGTAAACCCTTGCCACTTGAGAGTATTACATTTCTTTTCATGCTTGACTTAATCAAAAGTGGGGAAGTGAAATTTACACCTTTTTGATGTTCTTCCCCCACCCCCCCCCGCTGACTAAGAGGGGCGATCTTAACCCATTTGATCTTCACAAGCGACCACTAAATGGCCAAATATGCCAAGCAGACGGAAGCAGACGGTTGGCAGTTGCCAGTTTGCGCAGGGTCACTGTTGGAGCACTCCATGTGGTGGGGCAGGCAACCTCGCAAAAGGCTCCAATCATCACATGGTCCGGCCAAGCTTCTGTCTCAGGCCCTACTGTCCCTCCTGCACCGTCCGCAGCCAGCCAGAAAACACATTTTCTTTCATGCAGGCTGCCTGCGCTCTACTGGGACCAGTGGGGGATCTGTGTCCACTGTGGAGAATCAGATAAGCACTGTAGCTGGGGCTTCCTTACAACGTGTCCAGACAAAACAGCACAAGCCAAGTGTCAGCATTATGATGTGTTTATGTTTTGTGGGGCTAGCATGGTGCGTTGAACTCCCATCTTTTAACTATAACATAACTTTGCTCACATACCAAACCTGACCGTGACAGCGCAGACGGGGTGCTGTCTCAGGAATCTGTGTCATCATAGCTCAAAGGAACATATAGTCAGCGTGAGATCAGTATTAGTCGTTGTCTCTATGAGCCTGTGTTTCGACTGCAGTGAGCGTGCTTCTCCAGACTGCGGTGTCGACTCGGTCTCAAACCGGGGGGGCTGTGTGAGGAGTCGTCCCTGCAGTAGACGGGAGAGAAAAAGTTTTTGGGAGAGCCACTAGCCAGTGATGGTGGCTCAGAGGAGCCTTGCATTAATGAGTTTGTGGTGTTGGGAGGCCTTAGCTCATGCTAAGCCCAAGCTAAGGCTAGCATCTGACTGGCGGTGCTCTAGGCCCGGGCACTGTGGAGCTCTGTTTGCACCTCTTAATGAAGTCGGGGGCCCGCCATGCCGCCTGGCCCTCCGCCTGTCCTTCCTCTCTCCCCAGGAGCGGGGCCAGTGCCAGCCAGCACTGCAGCAGAGACCCACTCCATTTGTGCTGCTTTATTTCCCAGGCTTCCAAATACACCTCCCTCAGTCCTCGTGTGCAACCGTTTTTTCCCCCTCTCTCCTAAACCGTTGTCGGTTATTCATTTTGGTGTAATTTTCTCACTCGCTGTTGTGGGCGCAACATGAAAAAAAAATCGGTTCGAGATAATTAAATGCTTGTGCCCTGTGGAAAACAATGTCTTTTTCTTTGTGTTGAATATGAATTACCATTATACAACGCCTGGGTAGCGAAAGGGGGGCAGGAGGGGTGTTACTTTGTCACCATGAAAAGAAGGGGCCCCTGTCCGGGCAGCCAAAACCCTGCCGAGGAACTTGTCTGGGATTGTGATGTTCCGACAGCTCCACTGTGACAAGATACATAGTTTCCATTCAGCTACAAGCTGCTTATTGGTTACTATAGTTTCCCTAATGCCCAATTGAAGGCGATGCCTAATCTCAACAGAATGGGTTAAAAGGTGCCGATGTCCAGAGCCACAAAACCACATGTTGAGAGTCAAGGGACCAAGCCCCACAAAGCACGGCTCCCTTAGCTTTGATGTGCCCTATCTAGGCCTGGGCACTGAAAAGAGAGAGAGGGGGAAAACACTCAGTGACCCTCACCACCAACCCCTAGAAGGACCCTCTGACAATGGCCACCACTGAAGAGGGGGTCAGGGCAACCACATGGGGAGGAGGGGTTGGGTGGAGGAACGGGTATGGGTGGGGGGGGGGGGGTCGTAAACAGCAGCACCCGATTGTATTCCATCTTTCTCAACATCATCATCATCATCGTCATTTCTACTGCATCATCCCACTGTTGTATTTCAGTAAAGCAATCGTTGTGTTTTTTTAATTGTTTCTGCCCACTCCGTCCCATTCGCGGCCGTAGACATCTGTGTGGTGCGCTCAGAGTCCACGAGGGAGGGAGGAGGGAGAAAAGAAGGGTGGTAGGAATAAACAGGCGGAGGGAGAGTGATGGAGGAGGTGTGAGGAGGCACTGGTGCATGTGCTAAAGACGCTGTGTTTAAGGCTCTCACATCCCCAGCCCCCTGCTTTGGGAGGGTGGGGGGGTGGGGGGTCATTCTCTGTTTCAATAGAGTGCGTCTCAATAGCCCCGAGGAGTAATTGAAAAGCTAATATTGTTCGGCATATCCCAGGGATTATGTCTTATTGTGGCAACAAGTACGCAATAGTGCAGTGTTTGTTTTTTATCATGCTTAGTTGTGAGCAGTAATTGGTGCTGAGTGGGAAAATGTGGAGTGTCCTTTAGTGTGAGCAAGGATGATACAACAAGTCCAGCAACAACCTTGGCGCTGTGAACTCCGCAGGCTCTTTGTGGAAGTCTTACGAGCGTTAGTAGACTGATTTGTATTTTCTTTACGAGTTGAAATGTTCAGTTTCACTTCAGCAATGGTAATTTAAATTTTTAGAGATTTTCTTTTTTACAGCATATTGTTTATGACTGACTGTAAAATAGTTTATTTATTTTCAAATTGTGTTTTTTGTGCATCAGAAAGAATTTGCTTTTTTACTTTTTTACTGATGTCAGATTAGGTCTAGTGTTTATAGTGTGGAATTAATAGTTTTTAAGATACCTGTAGTATATATATGCACATCTATGTTAATACATATATCCACACAGACACACACACATATATATATGTATATATGTGTGTGTGTGTGTGTGTGTGTGTGCGTGCGTGTGTGTACACATTTTTTAGTATCTGTACTTGTATCCATGGCCATTTGTAAGGCTCTCTCGTTGCACAGTTTATGGAAAATTCTAAATCAATTAAGTATGTAATTTGTAACAACTGCTCAGACTGGTTCAGACCTAAACAATAGCAAAAGGATAACTGCCCTTTAGTGAAGCATCAATGGGCTTACAATGTGCTGAATTAGCTGGCATATTAATGGCCAGCCGCAATACCACTCCATTCTCCCCATCCAAATCTGCTTATGCAAATGGCCAATGAATCTAGTTCAAAGGAGGGCCTTTTAAGTGAGCACTACACCCCTCCACACTGGGGCCATGAGAGAAAGTGACATGAGAAAAGTTATAGACACTTGTCTTTTTTTTTTCTTTCTCTCTCACACAGAACATGATCCAGTTAGCGGGCACCTCTGCTGGTCACTGGCATGCAGGGCCTGTGGAACCCCATAGGCCTGTCACATGCAGGGAGGCGGGACGCGGGTTAATCCAGCCAATTGTGCCCGTGTGTTCCAAATGTGGTGTTCAGCGGGGGGTAAAGCAGGACCCATCCAAGTTCATGCCCTTGCGTGAAAGAAAAGAGAAAGATTGTGAAGTACGGAGTCAGAGGAATAGAATAATCCTACGGCGTTTGTTAAAGGATCACTAGCCTTTTGTGTTAGCCAGGACACAGACATTTTAAAGGCGATGTCATAATGGTTGGATTGAAATGATAGATTCGAACACAATGGATGTGGCTTCTTTCCACGGACATCTTAAAGCCCCTTTGTTCCTATTATTTGCCAAGTTGTTTGGATACATGCATATACACTCTGAATTAGAATAAGTTGTTGTAAGACAACTTTTTTTTTTATATATTGAACATGATTAAACACATTGGATTTTGATGAATTATACAACTGTTATGTGTGCAGGGGGAATTATGGCTGCTTATGAATGGCATTAGTCATTGCAATTGAACACGTTTCATTATGATTAAATGTTAGAATTAACAGAACTTTGCGTTTGCATCTATTATTAGCATCAAAATGCTGTTAGCTACAATTGGGGTCACCAAAAGCAGCAAGGGACTCATAATTTATTTCAAATAATTCGCTGGACTTCACTTGAGGAATGACAAAACATAATAATGTAAAACAAAACACACAGTGTACATTTGTTACAATCACAAATTGTGTAAACAAAGTAAAGTTTTTAAAACAGAATTTAAAGCCAAATAGTCTAAGATAGACCAACGGATTTTCTGCTGTGTGTGTATGCACATTTTGTATGGTTGTTTGTTTGTTGGTATACTTTTGAATGCCCCACACTACCTTTAAAACACAAGCCCTAAAAGTGCACTTTATCTAGTCTAAATTAAAATAGCATTGATCATAGACAGCAGCCCGTATGTTGGGATAGGTTGCCTATAAACATGCTGACATCCTTGGGTTGTTTGCATTTTATAGAAGCTGTAGTTGGTGTCAAGAAGCTTACCACTTTAAAAAAAAAAACATTAAAAACATTGCCAACTACTTCAGGGAGTTGTACATTTACTACAAAGCTCATGTTTATCAATCTGACTCTGCCTGAGCAACCACAACACTAAATGAGAGATGATATTTATTATTGAGGGGTTTTCGTGGAGTTGTTGAGAGAGGGCCAAAGGTTTTGTGAGGCACAGGCAGGAACAACAAAGGCCTCAGCCACATGGTAGGGGGCAGGAGAGAAAAAAAACAGATCCGGAGCATTCAGACAACAGTGTGTCATTGCAGAGCTAGCTTAACACACAAGTCATGGTGAGGCTCCCCCTTCAAACTGGATAGCCTAGGGAACAGACACTAGTGCTTTTACAGAAATGGGAGCATGTCATTGAATCATTTAAACAACATGGAGAGATGGTGTTATTCAGCTTCACTTGAAAAAGAAAAACATCGGTGTTATATGAGAGACAGCAACTTTCTGTAATAATATATTTATGCATAGTTTATTTTAGCTTGAGAACACATTATTTAGTCAGCCTTTTTTTTGCAGGAAGTCGATTATATGTCTATCTCCAGATGCTTGTTCCCTGTCCCCACGTCCAGTCCGCTGTTGGGGGTAGATTCTTTGGCCTCTCTCTTTTGGTGAATATTCTTTTCTTAAGGCACTCATAATGGCTGGGTGACGTCTCTAAGAGGGAGTGCTTCACTAGGTGACAGATCCTCCCTGTCCGTGAAATTCCCCCTACGATAATTTGTCTTTGTGCTGACGGGACTGTAGCTCCACGCGACATGGGCAAAAGCAAGGAGGGCGGGCCTGTTCCCGTCACCTGCCATCCCCATGGCCCCCTTGACACCCGGGCCCCCATCGGCCCCTATCGGCCCCCCATTCTCCTGTCCCCCCACTTTCATCTCTCCAGCAGGAGCTGTCTCCTCACTAGCAGAGCAACCAAATAATGGAGCTTGTCACAGGCCTTGTTCTTTGTTTTTTTCAGGCCTTAGAAAAAAGCAAAGACTCTATTGTTGTCATTAATTTTCCCATCCTTTTTTCTGGGGCCTGTGGGCTGGCTTTTCAAAAGGGACCGAAGGAGGAATTCCTTTTTGTTTTTAGAGAAACTGAATTGTTGATGTCACACTCGCTGTGTGTCTGTGCGTCTTTAGTGTGTGCTTGAATTTATGTTTGTTGGTCTTTGTACTAGCGTGCATGCAAGTAAACATTATGCTGTCGCAATATCACGCTTTGAGCACATTGGACGACATTGTACTTTGGACCATATTGTTCGGATTTGTCTGGAGTCGTTTGAGCTGGGTTGAGAGAAAGTGTGGGAGGTTTATCTCCTCTGATCAAGTCTCCTGGAGCTCATCAATCACCCAGCCCGACAGCCATTTTGCCTGTGTCTGTTACAGATGTGAACATGCTTAATTATTTGTAGTGTAATTAGTTCATGAAATGTCAGGAAATGTCAATGCCGGCTGCCTGCCCGGGTCTCTGTGACATGGAGCGATGGGACCAAGTGTCAGGGCGAGCCCAGAGATGGTGTGGGGAAGGACGGGGGAAGGAGGGGATCTGCACGACCGCTGGACCTGCCGGAAGGCCCGAAATGCTTGCTATGGCCACCATGCAACGCTTATCAACCTGCCAAAACGGCCACCACAGTGGATCTTATATTTAATCATCTCCTTAGTGTAGGGTAGGGTTCTCAATTTGTAAGCACAGCTACGTGACGGCTGATAGGAACAGTACTGCAAGCTGCTAAAGCTAACATCAAACATAAATTTCCATAAAAGCAGGGAGTGTAACAACTTTGTATTTGAAAGTAAACCCTGGAAACATGTTCAAATACTGCTAAGTTTCTATATTGAAATGCAGTTTTACTTTGCCTTTTTTATGTGGACAGGTTGGTTGGGATTTCTGTCTCTGTATTCATGTCCATTCTCCCGGTATCTCCATTCAGTGTGCGGTGTTACACGGACGCCTTGAATAGACTGAACAGGACAGAACAGGAACCAAACAGCACGAGTCATTCCCTGCCAGCTTGCTTGTGATATTGTGCGAGCGCTTGTCGAAACAAACCGTTTGGGCCTGATTAAGAAGCCTGTCAATGGACTCAAAGAGACAAAAGAGGAAGCCATAGCTGGGGCGGCTGCCTTTGTGCTCTTTTTAAATTCAGCTGTTATCTGGAATGTACCAGCTGTCTGTTGGGCACAAAACTGCTGCCTTTCCCAAACCTGATCCTGGCATTTTAGCTGAGCGGGATGGGACAGGGTGAGTGTGAGCCTAGGGCCCCGGGGCCCCAGGGTCTGTCTTTCTCAGGGCCCCTGGGAGGCTGCTGACGGACAGGACTGCTGGGCAATATCTACAGGCTGGCACTCTTCAATGGCACCCTGTATGCTTCCGCATTTGATCCTTTGTGTACATGTACTGTAAAAGGTGTGTCTTTGCATGCGGGCGAGTGTGTGTGTGTGTTTGTG
>JAVQJS010153922.1:0-32500 GCA_036024795.1 Galaxias rostratus
TTAATTGAGTAACGGACATCAAGGTAAAGAAAGAGAACGAGAGAGAGAGAGAGAGAGGGGAGAGGGGGGGGGGGGGTCAGCTTAGTGGATATATCGAGCATTTAACCATATGTAGCTCAGCTAAAAAAAATACCAAGTGGATGGCACCAGACTTGGACAGTCAAGGGCATCAGAATGATTTAATTGGTTTAGTTCTTTAACAGACAGATGCCCGGTGCATGGGGCCCCTCCCTAAGAACAAGCAGGTTGTATGCCTACTACTGCGCTACATGGTCTATTATTAGGCTTTGCACAATATGTGATACACACATGCGCTTTACAGGCATTGCACTACATTTTCAGTAGGGGGAAATGATGGCTATGTTGGACATGACTTTACACCACATGTCAATAATTCCACAAATTCACCATAAAAAAATTGTTATCCACGAAAGAATCAAACAACACATACAGTCGCAAATGTATTTAATACGTCATACGTTTGTAGTGTTGGGAATGTAGGATACATTTATGAAACATAAAATATGTTAACGATAAGAACGTAAGTATAGATACGTAAAATGTGTCCGAGGCTGTTGACGAAACGGAATTGACAGACGTGCCACAAGTGAGCCTTGTCGATACCAAAGTGAATACCCGGCTTCGAACAATAGCTTTTGTCTCATTTAGACTAGCGGTATTAACAACTGAATGAGGGTTGGCGGAGGACAAACGCTGTTTTGAGCCCTCGGTGTGTGTCAGTGCGTTTTGAGCCCTTGTTTTCAAGAGGGGAGAGGACCGTGATGTAGGTTGCCTGGCGCCTGGTGGCCGCAGCGTTAAGAAAAGCCTGCTGCGCGGGGTAACTGCCTCTCTTGCAGCCAAGTGTAGAGATGTTCAAGACATGAAAATACTTCAGAGAAGATAAGAGCATTTAGTTTACTAGAAATAACGCAACAAAATACACTTTAATTTAAAGGACCGGATAAATGTCGTGTCTTCATGCATAACTTTGGAGGTCAAATTTGGAGATGGTTTTCTGGACATGCCCAAGGCACATATATACATAAACATGTAGTACATGCATCGAAAGGCTGACATTCTGGCTGACACCCAGACTAAATGAGCTGTAAAAGTACAGTACAAATAAAGCAGTTGTAGCCATTGTTTAATTGAATTTAACAGGAAGAAACAGACTGTCCAAATTCTTGCAGCGGTAATGGAATTCCACGGCAGTGTGTTTGTCCCAAGCTCGGCGATCTATATTCTGTGTTCATAACAATGTGTTAATTGGGGGCGTGGTCTTCCACCATTCGGGATAAACTGGTTTCTATTGCTTTAGGCAGAGGGTTGGGCTTGCTCGACGGACTGTTTAAGAAGCCCGCAGAGTGCTTGAGAAAGCATTCGACTGAAGCTCTCTCACTGAGAACACAGCTTTATATACAGGAGCTAAATTTAGTGGACGACAAGCAGCTTACGTTCCTCCATCCTGGACGCGCTTCCTTCGCCTCGTTGGCTTATTGGTCCAGCTTTTTAGCTACAATATTTATAAGATAGCAACTCCTATCAAGTTTGCACATCAATTTGTGACTCTTTGGGATTTCAAAAGACAAACAAAGTAAAAGATTTCGCAATAATTTCACTGGAACCGCCAGTCTGTATCTTTCAGAAAAAAAGTGTAGATTTTTGTAATATAAATACAACGTATGGAAATGGCCTCAAGCGGGACCATTTTGCCATCCATCTCTACTTTTGCAAACCAAAAGGAAAAATGCTGGGAAAATGTAAGTATTTCTTATTACACTTTTTGCATAATTAAATGTATCCCTTGTAGTTGTTACTTAGTATTACTTTAATACTGAATGTATACAATGAAATATATCCAGGCCTATTTCAAATGCCGACAACAGCACTTTTGTGTCACACCACAAATCTGACATCTGCCCCGTTTTGTTACAGAGGTGGAAAGATGCTCAGGACAGCATGTCGGTAATGGCCAGCACATACTTGGGCAGAAAAGACGACGAAGAGCTTGATAATTTCCTAGATCTGGAGTTTATTCTCTCAAACACTTCAAGCTCCGACAGCGCCAACTCCCCCGGGAGCGAGGCCACGGGACTGGGAGGGGAATCATACCGTCTAACGGACCCAGGCACTTACCACCACCAGCATAACGGACCCACCCACACCCCGTCTACCTACACTGCTGTCCCCGACATGAGCGGACCTCCTCCACCTTACAACAGTCTGATGGCCGAGCTTCTGCGCACCGAGGTAGACACAAGCTTTTGCCACCAGCTTCCCGGCAACACCTCCAGCATACAAGGGAGATTCATGGTCAGCTCCTCACTTTTCCCCTCCACTCAGGACTTATTCGCAGAGCAGCAGGGGATCAAAGTCGAGCCCATCTCACCAATGGACAGTTACGGAGGACCTGTTATAGGGTTGGTACCCCAGATCAAACAGGAAAGCAACGGGTCTTGCATGAGGCCGTTTGAACAACAGCCAAGGCAAGCCAACTCGCCCCAGGGCGCAGGAAACATGACGCCACCACTGAGCCCAGACGATCTCGTGAACTCCGAGTGTCAGCAGCATCAGACACAGATGTGTCACTCTGCATCAATGACTTTCCCCCAAAGTTTCCACCGGGCATACACCCATGCCCATCAACAAATGCAGCTCTCTTACGCGGGCGCACACCACCACCAATTTGGGGCTATGTACGGAGAAGAGGGAGCCATGGGCATGCAGCAGCCTAACAACCAGAGAGTTCTGCTCACCCCACCGTCATCCCCCCTAGAGATGATGGACAGCAAGCCCAAGAGGGGTCGTCGATCTTGGCCAAGAAAGCGGACAGCGTCTCACACATGTACTTTCGCTGGCTGCGGAAAGACGTACACCAAAAGCTCACACTTGAAGGCGCACCACAGAACGCACACAGGTAAGAATGCATTCCATCGCGAGAAGTTCCAAGTTTGCCACAAAGGCACCTATTCTAAATTGTATTAGGTTTAGCGTGTGATACAATTACTCATGTTTTTTCTCCTTTTTATTTCTAAAGGTGAAAAACCATACCATTGCAGTTGGGAAGGTTGCGGTTGGAAGTTCGCCCGTTCAGATGAACTCACGCGTCATTTCCGCAAGCACACTGGCCACAGGCCATTTCAGTGCCACCTGTGCGAGCGTGCCTTCTCCCGCTCTGACCACCTTGCACTGCACATGAAGCGACACATGTGAGAAATCACACACGAATAAACGAGGACTCTATGCAAAAAAGGAACCCAACAAAAGCATCAGGAACAATGACACCAAAAATTTCTTTGTCATATTTTGTGTTTATTTAAATACTCATTTTGAGAAAAAAAATGGCAAGACATGAAAAACAAATGTAATGCTGTCAGATTTGATACAATTTGTACACTTTTATATAAAATTATAATTTTTTAAATATGTAGCTGGTACTACTTTTGTTTTCGAATAGAGGAATATATGTAACTGTTTTAGTGCTTTACACTTAACATGCTAGGCTGGACCTATATATGAGCACACATCAGACAACTGGAATATGCCAATCAACTGAAGACAAAGCATGCTTCAGATAGTATGTGTTTATTTCAGTAGTCACCATTAGTGCCTTCTATGACATAAATGCATCAAATGAGTGCCATAGTTTCTACTGGCAAAAACAATCAAAGTTTATAGAAGTGTCTTATAATAACTGTAAACAGCACATGAGATAAGTTTCAAGACAATGTTTTGATCTAAAACTGCCTTTCTGTCTTCTCTCCTAGAGGCTTGAATTGAATGTTCTATCTGTGTGTTTTTAAAATAAGGTTTAAAGTCAGGGTCTTTAATATTGAACCACAGTCTTAAACAGTGTATGCCAGACTGTCCATCTCAATGTGACACGATTGTCGAAGGCTTAGCGTCTTTTGAATTAAGACTTGTTTGTCTCGTTTTGTTTATCTCTAGAGTAACTGTATTACTGCCATGTCAATAGTGACCTTTCTATATAATGTAAATAGTCTATTTTATTGTATATAATAAACTCATTGAATAACATGATTGCTTAGTCTATAATTCAAAGACTAATATCCAAAAAGTAGACAGTTTTAAAACGGAATTGAAATATATATACTGTATTGAGCGATACACAAAAAAAAATTAAGATATCAAGTAAATACAAGTCAACCAGTATCTTTCAGTCAACTACAGCATCAGAGTTTAATCAGAGCACACCTTCTTTTGACAATCTGTAGGCAGCAAACTTATTTTAGAAAAAAACAATGGAAGAATATTTTTCTCCTTCTTGAGTCCAATAACACCACATCTGACTGCATTCTATATCCTTTGCTAACTTGAGGAGTTAACAGACTTGAGCAACCAAATGTGAGAGCAATGTGTTCCAGCTGTGACAGCGCTCAACTCAGGGTCCTGTGGCAGCTTCCTATAAATACAAACGTTATGTTTCCATAATTACAGGGGTCAGATATAGATACAGGCCATGTCTGGGCATAGGGGCACACCACAGACAGAGGGAGACTAAAACCCTGCCTCAACTTAAAGACCTGCATGGAGGAAGGAAGGTTCACTGGGGACGAAGGGAGCCCGACTGACAAAGTTCAAGCATCAGGAGCAAGGCAGGCACAGAGAACGTGATGCAGACCACCAGGGGTCTGGTCGTAAACAGAGGGAGGGGACAGAAGAAGTGAGTGAGAGAGAGAGAGAGAGAGAGAGAGAGAGAGAAAGAAAGAGAGAGAGGGATGGGGATGGGGAGACGTGAGCAACAGCTGGGAGGAGAGGAAAGGCTCCGTCATGTTCAGGACGACCCCGGGCCATGCATTGAAAAGAGGAAGCAGCAGTGGCATTTATCAGTGGCATATTTACTCAAATTAATGTTTTCATTTCACTTTTTCTCTGCTCGAGTTATATTATTGTTGGATATTAAGCGTTGTGAGTGTGGGAAGCGTGCGGCCTCCGCTGAAATACTTGCGTGGCAAACTTGACTTGGCTGAATATAGATGCATATTTGTTATTTTATGCATTCTTTCATCCATGAAACCAAACATAAGTATATGTTTGGGTTATGTTGTCTGAAATACGTTTTGGAGCTGCACATTCAGGGTGATTTCTTACCATACCTGCATACCTGAAACTAGTCTAAAAAGTTGTTTCTACGCACCGAATGTCATCCCTGCCTTTTTTGGTTGCTGAACATCAGTTTGGTCACCACCACTGAGGTGACTCTGCTCCAGATTCCCGCCTCCATGATCAGTATCATTCCCCTACCAGACCATTCATGGGAGGCCCTTGTTGGCTTAGTGCCACGGCTCACCTGAAACTGTGCTTCAGATAAAATCAAGTAGTTCAAATGCAAGGCGGCCTTTACATCAATGTTTATTGCTGACTTTTATGATGCTTAGTTAGAGGAGTCATTTTGTCAACATCGACATTCCTAAAATGTTTTCCAAAAGTCATTCATGGTTGGTGGTGGGGTAGAGGGTCAGATTTTAGTGTCATGTAAATTGTTTTGACTATATAGAAGCTATTCAAATTGTTAAAATACCATTTATGTAGCCTTACCCTTTCCTGTTTTAATCTAATTCATAATCAATATTGCAAAATTACCTGAGAACAAAGTCTAATAGGTAATGTACAATAAACTTTTCTTGACTTTGGTTTTAGAAACTGCCAGATAGAGCTTATTATTGGGAGGGAAGATGGATGTGTGGTTGAAAGTGTTTCTCAGCAAAGAGGGAAAATTTAGATTTCTTATAAATGAATACAATTACCATGCCCAAGACCAAATAACTAAATTGCAAAGCAAAATAGAAACAATGCATTAAAAACCTGTATCAAACTGTCAATATGAATGAGTAACTTCCTCATGGTCCACCTCTGACAGCAGCCGAGTACTTATCTCTGTATGGTAAAAGTGGGATGCCTTGGGATAAGTGTGCCATCTACTGGATTTCTTTTGGACAACATGGAGTATCCAGTGGGCACACAATTTGGGATTGTTGCTTTTAGATTTTAGATGCATTCTGGTACCAGTAACAGCTTGGAGATTCAAATACATCCAGATTAAATCTCAAGTATAACTTGGTCATCCAATTTTTAGACCTTTGTCTTTTGTCAAAACTCGTCAATGACATTCTGAATCCTCCAATGTTGTCCACTACATGGTTGGATTATGAGCTGATAGTAGCCATTTCCCCCCTGGGCAATCTCCAGACACCTTCCTGTGGCCTTGTTCTTTATAGCCTGGCCTTGTTTGAAGTCCCATTGCATGCTCAATTCCAGCTGCCTACCCAGTTCACATCGCTGGAGGCTTGGGGTGCTACTGGTGCCTGAATCCACCAAGCAGCGGTTGCTGTTGTACTTGTGAGATTTGAGATCACCAATGTAGATCTCTCCTCCTTGATGGTAGTAACAGTACTGAGTTGTCTGGTAGTGACATCCATAAAGGAGGGGGATGCTCCCAGGAACCGCCCCCTGGTCCACACAGAAGTCCCTCAGCAGGTCGTTCCGCAGCGCCCCGTAACCCAGAAGGGTGTCCCATGTGTCCAGGCTGGGGTACACGTTATCCAGGTACCACTTGAAGGGTTTGCACTTGAGAGTCTCCCTGAGTTTTTTCCTCTCCGTCACATCCCCGATATCGATCCCGTGATCCTTTAGGGGAAGGTTCCAGGCGATGTTAACGTTTCTTTTGTAGTCGTCCATCCAGACCTCGGCCACCCGCAGTGCGTTCCTTCTTAGAGCAGTGCCCAGGTCTAGGGCGTAGGGCTTGTGGGCCCGTTCAATGTGGGCTATCTTGGAGCAAGGAACCACCTCTATACTTCCTCCACACAGCCACACCCGGATCCCAAGCTCCACGTTCTCGCCACCGTAGATTGTCATGCCGCCGTCCAGCCCTCCGATCTTGCCTAGGAAGAGTCTGTCGGCCGCAAATATTCCCATGAGGGAGGGACTCTTTCCAGGCTGGGATGGGTCATTGAACTCGGACCACTCTTGGCTGAATCTCTCGTACATGCACCAGAGAGGCCAGTCAAAGCCATGGGCAGACGGCCAATAGCGTTCCACATGCAGGTCGTCAAAATGAACCTTGTCAAACACCGGCGTCACCACGGTCGTCCTATCTGCTTTGATCCTGGCCAACAAGGGCTCTGCCCACCCCTCCATCACCTCGACATGAGCGTCCAAGATGGCCACCGTGTCAGCGGTGGCGTTCTCCCAGCCTGAGATACGTGACCTGGCTAGGCCCATCTGCCGCTGGTGCCGGACTCTCCGAATGAGGCCGGGTCTCTCCCTGTGGACGAGGCTCATGTAGTGCTCCAGTGGCGCCCCCAGGTCCTTGTTGGTGCTGTGGTCGTCCACCAGGATGATCTCCCTCAGCAGACGTGCAGGGGTGTGTTCCACGATGCTGCGGACAGCTCTCTGGATGATGGACAGGGCCTCGTCCAGGTAGATGAGCACCACCCCAATGCTGGGGAGCTCCTCCGGGTATATCTTCTGTAGGCACTTGGGGTCCCGGGTCTCTGGGAGTTTTCTGTTCAAAGGCAGTTGGTTGCTCAGGAAGACATTGTATCCATATTTTTGGAAGAGGCTCTCAGCTTCCCTCTGCTCCTCCTCGGACAAGCTGTCCCCCCAGTTGGCAAACAAGAAGGAGTTTGGGTAGAGCTTCGGTACCATTTTCTCCTTCTTCTTCTCTTCCTCCTTCACCACTTTCTCCTCCCTATGCTGAATTTCTTCGGCAACAAGATTGTCTTTTTTCCGATCGGATTCGATCAGCCTGACCAGATTGCTGACACTCTGCTCAATCCTTTCCAGTCGTTTCCTCACGTCGTTCTCTCTGCGTCCTTCCCTGATAGGCTGGTCCACATCCAGAGACCCTGTGTGCCTTGTGTTGATGATGCCGTACACGAGAAGAGTTAGGGCTATCCCAACCATGATTGCAGCGGCTCTTGTAGTGGGGATTTTCATAGCTTTCAGAGAAGAGCCTCTTTTAATGGCTGTCAGTCTTCGCCATGTAAAGAGAGCATACTACTCCGCGAGCACAGCAATAAAACCCTGGTAAGGCGTGGTTGGTGCACAATCGTTGTGGCGAAAGAGACACTTAACACCTTCGATAGTGATGTGTTGCATAACATCAATTCAACACACTTGGTGAATGTGAAAATTATGGAAATTTGCAAATCATTATCATGCTGTCAAATGCGGTTGGGTAGAGGAATGTATTACTAACAAAAGGGGTCGTTAAAATAGTCATATGTACACTGATTTGCATTATTATTGTTTATTGATTACCATCTTATTTATTGCTGTGATGTAATCATATTAATCATACTTGAGAATATGATTGGCACCACCATGTCTGGTCGGTTCATGGGGCTGAACGTATGCCATTTTCTCTTAATTTCTACAACACCATCACCTGTTTATATTGACAGGAGCATGCTGCTGTCTGGGTATGAGTATTCTGTGAGAGTGAGAAAGGACTCTCATCTTAGGTGGCAGTTGGTATCGGAGGGTCCATTGATAAACTGGTTATATTTCCTTCGTCAATGTTAGTGTTAAATTTAATTCTGAATACATTCTTACAACAACCTTTCTTCCACAGGGGTAAATAAAACTCTTATTGTGTTTGTACACCAGGTGCACTGTACCTTGATGAACACCCTTCAAGATAATGAAACTTGAATGAGGTTTCAAAGTACAACATTAATGGCTTTATAGACATGCCCTGATGAGTAATACCCTTATGTTACCTTGAAGAAAAGGTTATCGACATTAGGTCCTGCATGTTTGAGATATAGTTGCATAGGAGTAAACAAGGCTTATCTCAATGAAATACAGCTGGTTGCCAAGCCGGACATTGTTTCCATATTTCTGGAAGCTTAGGTCCCAGCTACCCTCTGTCTCCCCAGTTGGTGAAATGGAAGGAGTTGGGGTTGAGCTATGGTACCACCTTTATCTGTAGTGAATGATAGGGCCTCAGATGTATTCCCAAAGAAATCCCAAATATAAAGATCACATTAGGTAAGCCATTCCCTCACCTTAATCTTGGTAAAGAGCAAGCAGAGAGAAATAAAAAGGGGAGTCAGGTTAGCCCTGATCCAGAGGAAAGTCCCCAATTTTCTGAATCCCTGCCTTTTCCCTCCGTCCTCCCTTTACCGTCCGTCCCCCTCCCTGGAATACCATATCATACCTCTGCAGTTTCAGATCTAGCAGCTGATGAAATACACCCGGCCAAGCGGACCGTGTCCCCCACTCGGTTCATTGCGAGAGACTGATCATGTGTTTGTGTCTGCCCTTACAATATATTCCCTTACAGAACATGTGTTATAGATTATTGGGTATGGGGCTGAAATAAGTGAGCATTAAGCAGTTTTGTTTGAGAAGGGACCCCAATGTGTCAACACACACACACACACACTCACAGGAGTAAGGATATCCCATTATTTCCTTGAATTCTCTCTTTAAGAATGGGGCGTTAGGCCAACATTTTCCTGATAAAAACATTGGAGCAAAACGTGCAGCTAATGGAAACCCATCTGATGGTTAAACATGTTTTTGATTAAGCGTGACAAGGTGAAATGGAAGTTGCCATATCATGATGGGAAAACTTTATAAAGAGGCTCTAAATATGAATATAAACATGGGAGAGAACGAAAGAGAGGGTCATGTTGAGAAAGTTTTCTGGACCTATTTTCCCTACTAAAAGCCAATAGCCATTTCATTTCCGCACTTCCATTAACATCAGGTAAATAAAAAACGTACCAAGGAATTTCCTGTTATTCCATGCGGAGACAGTTAACATTCCCCAACGCGAGGGATTGCTTAGGTTTCAACTAATATGTCCAGAAATGACTGCTCTGTTGACACAGAATTATTTTGGCACTCTGCAGCTGTGTCCTTGAAATGTAGCTGTGTGTAATTCACAACACATTTATGCTGTCTGGTGGAGTTGACTGGGGCCGTCTACGTCTGGACCCACTGGATACCAGAAGTTATCAATGACCATCTTGTATGAAACGCCTGATGCACTCAGTTCACTCCACAGGTCTGAAGCTAGAAGCACGATGTGACATAGACATGGATTATATAATGTAATGTGGTAGTCGGTGTTAAACTATATGTCGCTTGCTGACCCAACCCGATTCCATTAAACAAATCAATCAAACAAAACACAATCAAAGACACGGCAAGTAATTTAACTGAAATGTTTATTCTAGTAAACAATATTGACCATGTACAGAGCATTAACATTTTAAAATAAACCTGCCTCTCTTTCCTATTAATGTAGTCATATAATCCTCAAAAGTATTTTTTAAGTTACACCTTTAAACTGACATTATAATATACAGTTTGTATACACCATATGCATCTCCTTTAAAACAGCATTGATTATTTCTTTGTCACCTGCACAGGGATGAGAGCAGCTGAGGGCAGGCCCAACAAGGGGAAAGATGGCGCTTCAGTGATCCGCTGTCATGACTAACACACATTTCAGGAAGAACAACAGTATCCTGAGACCTGATGCTTGGTGACCAGGCCTCAGCACGCGGTTCGGTCAAATGATAAAACTCTACCAGGGAGCACTGGCTACTCATTAAACAGCATTAAATATGTTACATTTACAAAGTTCAGAGGAGAGGATGAACTCACGGGTATGACAGTGCACGAAGAAGAGAGAAAATCAAATAGAATCTATTGCACAATGGCGGTATCAAAGACAAATACAGCATGAAGGACACACGTATGTAGACGGGTATGTAACAGACAACACTAGGCAGTGAATGCAGGAGCGGAGAGGTATTAACGTAGGCTGAACATTCAGGTAGAAACGACAGTATGGAGTGGATATGACGCGAGTCCTACGATTGAAAAACAAAACTATACTGTGTGTGCCCTTACTCTCAGTGGTACATTATACATATCATGTAACAATTCAGAGCTTCAATTTCAAGTGAAATGACTTCCAGGACAATCCCACCTGGGATCTGTGACATTATTCTGTCTTTGATCTAGTTGTGTAATCTTTTCGCTACCTGAACATGGCCACTGTGACAGCCTGTGATTAAAACACCACGGGCAGTACCTAAAGGTCACACGGTCTGGGGTCAAATGCGTGGCTCCAAACAGCAGAGAAGAGGTGGAGGGTGTCAGTGAACTGTACACCCATGGAAATTCCTCTCGTAAATACATATCCCTCGCGACAAAAGCAACTCAGTTTGATATGTAAACAAAACCTCAGGAAGAGATAAAGCAAGTATTTCTTCCTGACAGCGGTAGCGAACAAACTTAAATTACCACCCCGACCTAAAAGGGACAGTGCGGTCGCAGTTCCAATAAACTATTGACACTATTTCACAAGTGGCAAAGGAGAGTAGTGGTGCACTCTGGCTAGTCCGACATAAGGGGACACTACAATGGCAAACACTGACCGAAGCTTATGGACACAATGTAGGACACATTCATCCAGTTTCACACCGTATTCGTGAAGTACACACACATACATACATACAATTTTACACTTTAATGTTCGAGACATTGGAAAAGACTACAGGTTCAATGGACCAAGCAGTACCACCAACAAACGAGTTCAAGTATGAGAGGACATAGCTAAAATCAAAACGATGAGTGGTCGGGCCCTCAGTGGTACACTGCACGCACTGTACCATAAAAACGATCGAACAATAGTTTGCACATAATCATTGTTTCCAGTTACAAGGGTGAGATACTCCTCACCTAGAGTTTGTATGTTACTGATTGATAGTAAACCATAAAAACAGCAGGTATCTAATATCTTCTTAAGCTTTCTGCAGCTTGTGCTTCTTGGTCTATATTTTTTATGTCTGGGGTTAGTCATGATACACATGTTATATATTCTTTTTTCCCATTAACATAAATGCAATACAAAATAACAATAAAGTAAGATCACAGATCAAATCAGATACATTTTAAAATATTTCAAATGTTAGCTACCTAAAAAATAAAAAAGGTGATTTAGAAACGAGTTCCCTCATCTTGCCTTCCGGTTGTTTGTCTAAGCGGTATCCTCTCCCAGCCTTCTGGATCTACAGCTGTCTGTCTATAAAGGAGGCTACGTTAGTCGTCTGACGGTATGCCCCCGCCCTTTCTTCCTCTGGACACGGGACAGAGAAGCCCTGCAACTACTCTAACGAGCTCGTCGGAAACACGTCTCACACTCGGAGAAAGAAAACAGATCTGTACCATTTGTTCAGGCCCACTGGACCCTCTCGCTTGCCCACTCTACAATCACCTCCCACTCACAAACAGAAGAATATTAAGCATCGGGGGGAAAAGTCCATTCTGATTCAATTCAGGACGTCACTCTAAATGAATAAAACAAATAATAATAAAGGGGTTTAAAATATTGTCCAATAATAAATGGCGTAATATATAATATCTCTAACACAACCTTTTCTGGTGTGACAAGTCTTCACGTCGTCCTGGATGGTAGTGGAAGGGAGCCCCTCCCCGGCCGTCACCTGGGCACGGCGCTCCAGTGGCACCCCGTCCGCAGACAACACCCACCCCCCCGCCACACGGAGCCAGCCCGACAACAGGGTCTGGGTCCTCCCGGGCCCAGCGACGGCCTCAGTCCATAGGAGTGGGAGTGATCCCTTCTCCAGGGTGGTGGGTGGGTCTGTGCGGTGGGGAGAGGGGCCGGGATCCTGGCCCTCGCGCCGGATGGACACGCGGCGCTCCTCCTTTGACGTCTCTGTAGTGCATTCACGCAGTGCATTCGTTTGCTCGCCTTTCGGCTTCCCGTTCGCCTCGCGGTCTTCCCATTTTTCCTTTCATCTCCATTCGTTCCAGGTTACGACCAGGGTTTTAGACCCAACAAAAACGCCAGTCTGTTTCAAGGAGGTCAGTGCCACACCAACACGGTTAGGTTTAGTTTTTTTGCTTCGTTTGCTGAGTCTTTCAGTGTGGGGAATGTGTGTGTGTCTTGGGGGAGGTCATGTCGGTCGTGAATCAGCCTCTGCAGGCAGTGGCAGACTCCAAGTCCATCAGCATCACAGTGTGTGCCTCCATGTGTTGTGACGCTGTGTGTGCATATTACTTGATCTGTTAATGCTAGTAGCTCTGTGTCAATGTTTCAGTTCACGGTAGTTAGTCGGTGTGTGTGTGTGTGTGTGTGGGTGCGTGTGCGGCCCAAGTCATGCCATCTCGGCCTTGCTGAGAGCTATAGCCAGCTCCAGGTCCTCCTGCTCCTGCTGCCTCAGCCTCTTCAGGCGCTCCCGCTCGGCCCGCTCGCTCTCTCTCTTCGCCCACTCCAGTTGCTGGGCCTCGTTGCCGAACTAAGGGACGGCAGGGGGAACGGGAATTACATGCAGGGATTGGCTCATTCACCGCACGCACGCACGCACGCAACCACGCACGCACGCAATTACTGTGTTCACCAATCAGCCTTTGAAAAATGGTACCCCTGCAATGGCAAGCAGAAAGTGAAAAAGACAAGGCCAGCGATGGGTATCCTGAGCTATGGCCTGACGGTAAACTCTGGTAATAGTGGGAGGATGGGATAAACCGAATTTCTTACCTTTGCTTTTTCAGGTCCTGCGACCGGAACAATGAGAAAACAAAGGAAAGAATCACATGTCAAATTCTGTGGAAGGCAATCGTCAGGATAACTCCACCACACCCCAGTAGGGCTACTGGGAGCCCGGAGGAGTAGGGAGCATCCATAGCAGGAACAGCACTAGTATCCATCCATTCACTTAGCGAGGGATGAAGGCACAAAGACATGCTGAAACACGGCTCGCTACAAACTTGGAACCCTAAAGTCACACCAACACACAACAGGAACATACACCATGCAGACAGAACGCATACACGACAAGGAGACAGGCAACACACATGGCATGTCTACATACAGTGGAATTGTTGCAAATATCTATATGTTCTATGTATCTATCCCTACATAAATAAAGACACAAATCTATAAGCAAATACAGATAGACAGGGCAATGCATGGAGGCAGTTATTATTATCATTATTTACATTTAAAATATATACACACACAAAGCTTGAAGTGAACTGGCCGACAGACAGGCATGCATGCATGCAGACAGTGAGATGGAACAAGGCCATGCAGGGTAGAGTCAGACTCAGCGCTGGGAGCTGAGGAGTGATACGACTGGGTCTCCTCCTGTCAACCGAGTCTCCACAACCACTCACCAGCCTCTGGCACGGTGCTACTGTCTGGAACTCCAGCCAGTGACTGACTGACTGACTGACTGACTGACTGACTGGGCGATGGGGACTTGCTTGTCAGGTGCACTCCCACCACTGGTCTGGGGCCGGGGCTGTGGCTGCAACCTTTGAGCTGTGTGTGTCTCTGACACACGCCACCAACACACACACACACACACACACACACACACACACACAAGTAGGGCTAAGCGACTACGCAACACACGGCTAGGCTTGTATCAAAACCACAAAAAGGGTTGACACCCTCTTCCTGCAACTGAGCAGGGAGACCACTTCTGCAAAGCAAGCTGCTCTATGCCTCTCTGCCCAGGTTTAAGTCGAGTGTACTTTTTCAAGCTCCGATGCTCAAGCTAAATGGGGGAATTCCTCTACTAGTGTGGGGGGGTCAATGTACCTACGTTTGACATGACTAACTAGCAGAAGCCTGTGTGACAACAACCCAGACATAAATGTGGACAATCTGGATGGCACAGGTCACGCCTCAAACAGAACTAGAGAGCCCGGACCAGCCCATTTTAACCCAGCTGAAGTACTGACAATCTAAGTGATTGGTTAAGAGCTAGCCAGCAGTAGAAGTGTCTGTCCTGATTGTGCTACCAAGGGTAGGATCTGTGATGTTAAGTTGAACAAGGGGGACACCTATTCTTAAACAGGCTGAGAGTGAGCTGCGGTAGGCCTGGTAGCATTTCTAAGGAGGCCACAAAGTCCTCTTATACCTTCCTGCCAGATCCATGCATAGCACCCTGTAGAGTAAGCCTGACTATCAGTCGGAGGGTTTAGGGGCCCTAGTGGGGGTCCACCTGGGGGTGGGGGGGTGTGTGCTTCAGTCTGGGAGGACCAAGCTGAACCCGGCGCTGACAGTGGGCCAGAGAGAGAGACTGTTGGTATCACCCAGCTCAACTTACAGAACTGAAGTCTGCGAAACCCGGGGGCGCCGCGCTAGAGGCTTTACTTGATGTGGTGGTGGGGGCAAACGGGTCCTTGCCGCTGAAGGGGTCTCCCACCCCCTTTTTACTCTGAAAGGGGTCCACCGCGTCACCCCCGAACGGCTGGAAGGGGTCGCAGGGCTTGGCCGAGTCGCCGCCGCCGCCGGACATGCTCACCGGAGTGCTTTTACCTGAGGGAGACAACGGAGGGCAGAGAGAGAGAAAGGTTACTGAGGAGGGGAAGGGGGTGACCGGACAGAGCACCGGGGGGAGGGGCGCACAGACGAACTGCAGGACAGAAGCCAAACAAAAACAGGACTGTTTCACTGGTCTAGGAACAGCACAGACACGTATGTGTGGGGTCGGGGTTCAAGACTGTGACAAAAACCTGCATCGAGGCGTTTGGGAAAACAAACTATTTCACATCCTCGACGGGGCATCCTCCTTATTGGTGCTGCTATTGGAGTCAGCACGTTGTTATCTCGTCTTCAAAAGCCACTGCCAACCACTTCACTACCCCCCCTCCCTCCCCTTCCTCTCCCTCCTCCTCCTGTGTTCAGCGGTGAGATAGAGGGCCACACAGCTCACACAGAACACTCAAATCCACCGCTCCAACCCTATTGGTGACAAACCAAAACCACACGTCAACGCCAAGCGGAGAGCAGAACCAGCGAGACAGTCTTTTGACTGTCTCTTATCTAAACACCACCGTGTGAACAGAGTGTTAGTGCACGGGCACAACGACAAGCTCAGCCTCCACACGGACGGCCAGTCAAACAGTCACTCTTTGACTCCTAAGGCCGTGTTTCAGGCTGGAGGTCTGGTTAAGGCCAATGCTTTCTGCCCAAGCAAACCAATGAGAGAAAATGGTTCGGCGGAGCCCCGTCTCTGAGAGAAACCCCCCCCCCGTTTTGTCACGGCCCGTGCCGTCATTTCACCTTTGCGCATAAACATCTATAGGTTGTATGTTGTAACACAGAAAAGGGATGGTGGACAGGCAAACGATTGGAAACTTGCAGTGTTCAGGGGTCAGTGACACTGTCCCGAGTTATTAAGAAGAAGAACACGCATATGAGACAGAGGGGAGCAGGTGTTAGAATATTTCACGTTTAAATATGTTTATGTATGTATAAAAAAAAAAAAGAAAAGAAAAATGCCCGTCAGCAGGTCACACTTGGAGGTTAAGGGCAGGCCGGCAATGGCAGAGCCGTGGGAACCATGAGGGTGCTGCCGGCTGCCTAGAAGGTGTCAACCGCAACGCAAGTTCAGCTGCCTGTTAACAATAGATACACCATGCGCCAACACACACACACACACACACACACACACACACACACACACACACACACACACACACACACACATATATATAGACCTACCAGGGTAGCAGTTCTCTAGTCACACTCTGCCTGCCTACCTGGCATTCAGTGTCTCCGTTGCAGTATTGAGCTCAGAGACGCATGGGTGAAAAAGCACAACCACCAACACAGGCCTACGACAGCAACAAGACCTAATCAGAGGTATCAGTGACGTAAAACACACACTTAACCACACACACACACACACACACACACACACATACATACATACAAACAAGAATAAGAAGACTATAAAAAGACCCAACTAGTATCTTTGGCCATTAAAGCTTATTCTTAAAGTGACTAATTGAGGATGCGAATGCATTGCAAAAGTTGAAGGTGTGAAGTAGGATCGGAGGGCACAATGGGATTCACTTATCACTATTTCTAATCAAGATGAAAAGTGATGAACACACACTCACACTCACACGCACGCACGCACGCACGCACGCACGCACACACACACAACACAACACAACACAATACAACACAACAACCACCCAGAGGAAGTGTGTCAGGGTGGAGTTACAGACCGCAAATCATTTGTTCTTACTCATCGCCTTCGAGCGGGGACAGCGGCAGGCTGAGCTGCTCTGGGTCCAAGCTGACTGGCAGTGTCTAAGACCACGCAGAGAGGCTACACACTGAACATAGACCTCCCGTTAAGACAGGGCACATCGAAACCCTCACACGGCACTTTACTACAACACAATATACGGCAACTGCGATACAGAGCACAAAAAACGTTACGACAGAGAAACCACAATACAACGCTTTACACAACTCATGTCAGGACTTCATGTGATGAAGCTATTCCTCTAGTGAGTGTCAATTTGCACAAGCATGGGTGAACAATATGGTGTCATTGCAGATTGTCTAGTCAGAGAGAGAGCTCCACATACAGCAATGGCTAACTACTCTAATGGCAGTTGGATGTAGGGGGGCAGAAATGCCTTTTGCTTGCTTTTTTCTATGCACACAAAGGTGTCTGTATAAAGATGTCGGTGGAATATCAGGACGGTTGCCCTAGTTTGATCGGAAAGAGCTCTGAAGCCGGGCTATGCGTTTGATCTTGGATGAAGGAGGGCTACCGGTGCAGGCACTGGCATGGTAACGTAACGCTGCCTACACGCTGTGGCCACAAACTACACTCCTTCCTGTTTACACCTCTTTGGGGCTCGGCCGCAGAGGGGCCTGCTTTGCTTTACAGGCCATAGGCGAAGCAGAGATCTTTGTGCACGGCAGCACCTGTTGAGATCACACACACACACACACACACACACACACACACACACACACACACACAACTTCAAAACGGCCCTGGGGCGGCCTGCCTAACGGCAGCGTCTAAGCCTGGGACTGCCAGGCGCCTCGGAGCCTTGCTGATCGACAGTCGCTCGAAGAGGCCAGCCTCCCCTATGGATTTCACTCATTTTCAAGACGACCGAGTGATCTTTAAATCGGCAATCCTCGCCTTGAAAAGACATCCCTTTACAGATCACACTCCAGTTTGTGGTCGGGCCACAGCGCTTTCTGAGGGCTCCCTCATAGGATGGGTTGAGAACCTGAAGATCCTCTTACCGAAATAGGAATATTGCAATGCCCTATTCAGCCCTGACGGGCGAAGGGAAGATTGAGAGTCGTAAGGACCAGGCAAGAGGGGTGAACGCTGTGCTAGCACTGCACGGTGGAGATGCCATACTTACTCAGTCCTTCTCTGGCTCTCACTAATGCAGCATTATGAAGTGGGAAACACTCACGGTTAGATATGCAAAGCAAAAATAATTGGATGGTCAAAAAGTCAAATTGAGAAACAAAGGTTAAAGTATGAAAGGGGAAGCGAAAAGGGAGTGATTTTGGAATCAAGAAATTGCAAAGCAGAACTGAGAAATAATACTCCTATATTGTAAAGATAATAAAAACAGATTTTTTTTTTTACTACATCTGAGCAGGTATAAGCGGCACATACTCATTTTGAACAACAAAAACTGAAAAACAAACCAAGGCTCCCTTCGTTTTCGCAAACGCCTCCCCCACAGTGAGATTACATCTGCACTGTGTATCTTTCTTGCACTCTCCATCTCTCTCCTCCTCTCAAACTTATGTTTGCTTTCTACTACTATCGGTCTTTTGTCACGCAACGACTCACACCTCAGCCCTCCCACCCCAAATCCACTATTTCCCCTCTCTCCCCCCTGACTTACCACTGGGGGGTTTGGGTCTGGGAGGGACGCTCTTCTTTGGTGGTAGAGCCGGCATGTCATTCTTTCGAATGAAGGGGTCATCCACAAAGCCAGACTGTTAAGAGGGACAGAGGAGGGAGAGTGAGAACGTCACGTTATATCTAAAGAAAGGTAGTGCCAGTCATAATAGCCCAACCCAGTTTGGACCGACTGGTGCTGGTCCTTCCAGCAGCCGCTGGTACCTTCTGGTAGTCGGGCAGCCAGCCGGCTCTCCCTTCAAAAGGATCCCTGGGCTTCGACATCTGGCTGAAGTCGGCGAAGCCGCCGCCGCCCCCGCTACTGTTGTTGCAGCCGCTGCTGAAAGAGCCGCTGCCAAACGGGTCCAGGGTACCGAACAGGTCTGAAAAACACACAGTGGATTCGTGCAGCATGAGCTTTTCCTATGATTCACGGTCCGAGCTGCACTGTGATATCCTGTCTCAATGTTAAATTGTGAAGGGCCTGCACCACGAACAACAAATCCAATTCCTGGCGCGTTGCTGGTTTTGGCCCATAAAGGTGATTCTGGTGCGGGGTGCTCACACATACTGCTGTTACCAGCGCTCAGCCTAATGATAGTTGTTAGTTATTCTGCGAACGGGGATGATCGAGCCGGCGCTTCGAAAATGTTTGGGAATATAAAACGAGAGAAACAGTGAGGTGAGCGGACGTGACACCCTCCCCTCTCTGCCGTCCTAATATAATAGGCAAACGAACACGTCTAGCTGAGCCAGAAGAAACAGCCGGCCATGTATGGGGGAAAAGCTAGTCTGTCTGACCTGGGCATTCCAGTACCTTAATAGGTCATCATGTCTCTGTGGATCTAAGAACAACAGTCATTTCCGGGGGAAAACAAAAACAGAGTTCGTCTGCAGGCCATTCGTCACGAACAAGTGGTTGATTGAAATTTGTGTCAGCGTTTGGCTGGGCATATGAGAAGAGTCGGCAAAGTAGCTGCCTAATATCTTTAATTCCATTAGTTTCAACTGTTTTAGAAAAGAAGAATATGATGTTGGCATGCATGACCTTAAGGTGACCCTATAACCCCGATGCCCCCAGAAGCCCCACCTGCTTCAAAGTGAGGAGCTGTGGCCCCCCCCCCCTCCCTTATCCAGAGCGCGGAGTGGGCTCAGCTCTTCCACTGAGATCTGCCTATAGCCAGCCTGCTGAGGTCTCTCTACAAAACTCTCTGAGCCTAAGGTGGACATGTTGCTAGCAATGGGCAGATGAATGTTGCGCTAGAGGAGTTCCTGAGGTGCTGTTTATAGGCAGAATGCTGTGTTGGAGGCCCTGGGGGGGTAGAGGTAGAGTACCTGGGCCTTTGGGTTTGGGGCTGATCGAGGAGAAGGGATCGTTGCCTGTGAAGTGGCCGGCCTGCAGAGAGAGAGATAAAAACTTTTAGCCTAGAATTGTCAGCCTAAAATTGCAGCATACCAGTTGAGGACCAGTAAACAGTGTGTGTGTGTGTGTGTGTGTGTGTGTGTGTCTATACCTTGGTGGGTAGGGTGGCACTTTTACTGAAGGGGTCCGGCGAGGAAAAGGGGTCAGACTTGGCCGTCTTTTTGAAGAAGTCTTCTGAGGAGGCCTTGAAAGGGTCTGTCTCTTTGAAGGGGTCCACGCCAAAGGGATCTGAGAGGACACGGAGAGACAGAGAAGATCAGCGCGGACAACACGCCATCAGATGGATAAAACCCCAGTGGAAACAGGATGACTTCTAGAACGGCTTTCCACACGGCCGTGAACGGTGCGGAAAAACAATGCGCGCATTCCGTGTCGGACACAATCGGTCACAAAACATTCCTGAATAACTCCCTCTGTCCAGCTGCCACGAGCCTGCTGCAGATTACAACCCCCCCCCCCCACACCTCATCCCGGCGTTTTCGGTTACGCAAAAGACCAACAAGCCGTATCAACAGCCATTTGGCAGCTGGCGTAATGATAACATCAGACGTTCTGTAAATATTGTCCCTCGGAGTCATGTGGCAGATCATTATGGCAGGAGGTAGCACCGTGACCCCGGCGCTAGGTGAGGGGTCTACGTAGCAAACAGCACCTTGTTAGCATTAGGCTTCACCCGCACGGGTCACGTGGCCAATACGTAGCCGGGCAGAGCCGTGCCGAGCTGTGACAGACGGCGCTTGGCTCTTCCGCAGCACGGGGCTGTCCTGCAGCCGGCAGGCGACATGAACCGGGCCAAGCCGTTCCGTTCTTGGTGCCCGTCCACAAACAGGGCACCTTATCGGATACAATACCCTAGATGGACGGTTTCAAACGTAAGGCTTTGAAATGTTTTGACGCCTCAGGTCCGCTTCTACTCTTTTCACGGCTGAGCCACGCAATCCAAACAGAAGCCGACCACTTTAGCCCACGTGTCCGAGACGGCTGCCAAGCCTAGCACAATCTCAGAACTGCTGAGCTAAGCCTGTTCCACTTACTGGAACTGTGCTGGAGAGCGCAACGTGTGTAAGGGAGTCGCTCTGCCCAGTCCAACTCAGTAGCTGCTGGGGGGGTGTGTGTGTGAAAATCGTCCGAGCAGAGGGAAGTGAAACTGGACAATATCAGGGCAGAGGGAAGTGTGATGGGACCAAGGTGAAACACCAGCTTTCAGGACGCTAAGAATAGAACCACTACCAGCGCAGAGCACATGTCATGCACCGCACGTTCAAAAGTGAGACGTGAAGATCAACTGAAACCACTCGTCACACAAAGCCACTGGCTAAGGACCGAGGGGAGCACGCTGGTGGGAGTGCCTCGGTTTGCCCGTTTCATTCCAGGCACGGAACGGAGCAAAGGCACAAAGGCACTTTTGATTTGTTAAGTTACAAAGAACAAAACGTCAGCCAATGTGAGCGAAGGAAACACACTAGGAATGTTGACAAAATAAGCCGTGGAATGGACCAAGGCTTTCTCTGTGAAGAGTTTTTCAGCCCTCCTTCTCTCTCATTTCTTTGCAGTGGTTCCAGTGGTGTTGCCGAGTGGGTCTGGGGACTGGGTTTAGTGGGGACCTTTTTTCAGGAGTGTGTCTACGGACATTCTTTCCAAATCAAAGGTGTATGAGTGTCCACCAGCTGTTATGGCCATCACATAACAAAGCCAAAGTCAGAGCTCACTCTGTCAAAAGTTCTGCCTGCTTTTGACATTGCAAATCTGCACAACTCACAGTCGCACAGCGAGTTCTGCTCGTTTCACGCCACAGGTTGCCATACGTCAGGCTCTTGTGGAAAGGAGCCAGAACAGGCTGTGCTCAATTAGACCATACCAAACTATTTCCATGGGGGGAGGGGCATAACTTCTAAGTGCATTTATACAGAAAAAGAGCAAAATCCTTGAGGAACTGTGGCCCTTGGTGCGGCAAAAAGGGGTTCGCCATGGCAAAACTTTACCAGTGTAAACCCCGAGTTGAGTTTAACAACATCCAGGTGAGTTAAGCCTATGTCCAGACCATCTTCGCTTCAGGATTGACTGTTTAGTCTGAACGAAGGTTTACATTGTGTCTGGAAAAGAAAACACAGGAAATCTGCCCTCCGGAGAGCAACACTTCTCTGCCTGGGTAAATACCTGTGGTGGCCGGTGGCTGCTTTGCAAAGGGGTCGTTTTGGAAAGGGTCACCTACAAGAAGCAGAGAGTCAAGCAGGGAGGAAGAGAAAGGTGGAGAGGGGAAAAGGAGAGAGGAGGGGTAACAAGACAGTCAGAGACTAATAAACTAGAGAGCAAAACACCGCTAGCAGAGTCGGAGAAAGAGGAGCAGGGCTAAATCCCAGGTGGACGAATGAGAAGGGAGAGGGCAGAGAAAGGACAAGGGAAGGCGGTGGTCCCGCGGGACTCCAGGAACGCCAACGAGGACAGGGACAGGGCAAGGAGTGCGTTCATGTCAGGGGGGAGGGGATGAGGCGGAGAAAGGGGGTGAGGCCAAGGGAAAGGGGGGGGGGGGGGAGTCGACGAGAGAGAGAGGAGGCCAGGGGTTGACGTGAAATGGAAGACAAAGGAGGAGAGACCTGGGCGTTAAGACGGGCGTCACCTTTGAAGGGGTCCGTTTTGAAGGGGTCTTCGGAGTGGAAGGGGTCGCTGTGGATCTCCTGCGGCTGGCTGGGGAACACGGACGGCTTGCCCTTGAACGGGTCCTCCTGAAGACAAACAGAGAGGCGGGGGCAGACCACACGTGGTGGTGAGGTGCAGGGTTGTAACGTCGCCTACCGCATTCAACCTCGCACGTGTGCGCATCCATCTTACTGGCTCGAGTGTGACTTTAAGAGGGCTTAGCGGATCAGCCACGACCCATCTCACTCCACCACCACCACCACTCAGCCAAACTGGGGAGAAAGTTCCCCTTGAATCACTTAGGAGTGAAGACAGGAATGTGTGGGCTGGGGACCAGGTCTGAGACACGACTCGCGCCTGCTGCGCCGGTTTCATGGTAATAACATGCAGGCCATTTACATTCTATCGCAATTTCCCTATTGTGTGTGTGTGTGTGTGTGGGTGTGTGTCGCAGCGTGCAGGCCTGCCAGTGAAGCATGTCGGAGGGGCTGTGTTCAAGAGGGGCCCGAGGGGTGCCAATACCCCCCCCCCCCCACCTCCTCCTCTCATGCCAGCACGTTCCGGCCCTGCCCTGGCGGACGCCCGACCTGCTTCTCTTCATTAGCTTAGCGCTCCGACTCTGTTTCAACCAGGGGACCCCGGCCTAATCCCCTCACATGCACGGAGAGAAAAATGTTTTCTTTTTGGGAATGACATTCGACTCTGTGAAGAATTAAGGAGAAGGTTTCGGAGGGGGGCACTAGAATGAGCTTTGTTCGTTTTTACAGGCGTCTTTCCTCTCTTAACGCACACAGGTAATAGAGCTTAAGACAGAATAACAGGGCCGTGCCAGGTAAAATAACAGTGTGCAAGAGGGCTAGAGCCAACGTTTTGACATTCTAGGAGAGGGTCAATAGAGGAGAACTGCACCAGTGGATTATGGGGCTGAGGTACCGGGATTCTCCATGGCCCAGGGTCTCTGGGTTGGGACGGAACATTCTGGACCCGGCCAAAGATGGCCGATACACGATAGCTTCGGGTTTGGGAAAGCGAGATTTGGGTATTCGGTGTGTAAACGCTGGGATTATCAGATAGACTGGGGGGGACTGGGGTAGAAGGAAGAAGGTATGGAGAAAAAGGACACTTGCTCCAGGGGAGAGCTGTCCAGCTGGGAAGAGAGTGTGCTGGCACTAAGGTGATTTCAAAAGGGGCCGGGGGGCTCCCAGTTAGTGTGGTGGTGAAATCATCTTAGGGTGGTGGTGAAATCATCTAAAGTTTACGAACCTTAACCAAATTGGAATGCACAAGTGTGGATTACAGATAGGACTAAAGACAAGTACACACACACACACACACACACACACACAGCTGACCATGGGCGGGAAGCCTCCGTTCTCTCTCTCGGGGAAGCCCTCGCTCATGTCGGCCAGGTTGGTCATGCTGCCCCCGTGCGTGCCGTTCAGAGTGCTGTTATACTGGTCGATGCTCTTGGTCACCTCCTGCTGGCTTTCCTGGATCTGAGAGAGCTTGCTGCGCGCCTGCAGGGACGGAAACACACGCGCACACAGCGCAAGTTAGACCGCGTTCATAGAGTATGAGCTAATTCAACAGTTTTAAAGCAGCACCACAGTCTGATAAGCATTAGGGCTCCACACTGAAAACACACAGTCTCAGTGGACACTGTCCAACCCAACTGTGCAATCCACCTCTCCTATCCCTACGACCTGCGATCATCAAACTCCCCATCGGAGCGGATGAAAAACCAAAACAACGGCTATTTTCATTAAACCCGTGTGTTTGTGTGTGTGTGTGTGTGTGTGTGTGTGTGTATGTGTGTGTGTGTGTGCAGGACCCTGGACCTGACCATGACTAACAGCCCCAGGGCAGCCCTGCAGCCCTCCAGGAAACCAGGGGGATGTTATTACAGGTGAGCCCGAGGAAGTCTTCCACCGAGGGTGGCTTTTTGGTCCTCCCCAAGGACTTTCTGACTCTGGAGACGTGTGACGCAAACGGTTTCTCAATCACTGCCTGTGTCTGTGTGTATATATATGTGTGTATATGTGTGTGTGTGTGTGTGTGTGAGTAGTTACTCAAAACACAAGGGCCCTTTCTAAGATTACCAAATTTTTTTCTGACCTTTGACCACTGCGGGGTCATTGTGGGAATTGGAGACCATCCATGGATCGGGTAATTTCAAGTGGACAGAGCAGCCGTTCTGCCTACAGTGCCTAGCTGAGGCTGTGCTTCCCTTTCTAAGATTAACAAATTTTTATCTGACCTTTGACCACTGCGGGGTCATTGTGGGAATTGGAGACCATCCATGGATCAGGTAATTTCAAGTGGACAGAGCAGCCGTTCTGCCAACAGTGACTAGCTGAGGCTGTGCTTCACGCTACCTCAACACCCACCATTACACGACAGAGGTTGTCTGTGTGTGTGTGTGTGTGTGTGTGTGTGGGCAACAGAAAGTGGTGGGTGCGGTGTGTCGTGTCATGTATCTCCACAGTGAGACCACGAGTCCAGCTGATGCTGAACCAGAGCTGACACCAAACGCAACCACCACACCCCAAACACACACACACCCACATGGAAGAACAGTGGGGCAATATCTCCCCCTGGTGGTGGTTACTGGAAATGAACGCCAGGAATCAACACCATTAACAACATCCATCACGACATTCATGTGGATCTGCCTAAGATTATTTATATTCAGCATTAAATAGGGGAGGAACCAAGACGTAAGCGGCCTGACCTTTCACTTGCCAGGCTGCCTTCTTTCTCCATACAAACTGCCCCCTCCATCTCTATCTAACCAGGCTGCCCTACCTCTCTCCAACCAGGCTGCCCTCATCCTCTGTCCCCTAACCTGGTTGATCTCGTCCTGGGTGGCCTTCAGCGACTTGATGATGGTCTCCAGTTGGATCTTGCCGGCGTTGAGGCTCAGCTCCAGCTGGGTCTCTTCCTGCTGCAGGCGGCCCAGATCGGCCTTGGCCCGGCACAGCTCCTCCTCCTGGCTCAGCAGGTCTGACTCCTGGGAGTGGATCTGGTTCTGGAGCGACGAGATCTGGTGCAGGACAGGGGGTGGGAGGACAGAGGAGGTGAGTGGACAGAGGGAGTGTGAGAGGACAGAGGGGGTGTGAGAGGACAGAGGGGGTGTAAGAGGACAGAGGGAATGAGAAGACAGAGGGTGTGTGAGAGGACAGAGGGAATGAGAAGACAGAGGGGGTGTAAGAGGACACAGGGCGGACATGGAAGGGAGAGGCGTCAGAAATGATCTGTGACAGAGCGTTTCACACCTCGGACCCACTGTCTGCTTCTCTCACTGTTCTCATCCCGGCTCAACACCTCCTTCCAACCACGCACTGCTTTCCGTGCCGTCACCTCTTTACCCCACCCCTCTGTCTTCATCCTTCACTCACACTGCCCTTGTTTGCTCTCTAGATTGTGGTTACACTCCGTTTCCTCTCCGTATCACCTCTCCTTCCGTGTAAGGACACCTCCCGTCATTTAATCCAAAGGTCCTTGAGCACGGTCGCTTGTTTCTGTTCCCGCTCCTCCGTTTCTCTCTGGTCTCCCTCTATCCCTGTGTCTCACCATCTGGGACTCCTCCTGACACTTGATCCGCACGTCGTTGAGCATGTCCTCCAGCTTGTGTTTCTGCTGGTCCATCTCCTCCAGCCGGTCCTGAGCATCCTGTTTCTGGCCCTCCAGCTCCTGCAGGCTGGCTGTCTCTCTGTCCAGGTCGTTTTGCATCTCCTGGTGAGTTGCAAACGCACACACAGACATTTTGCAGGTGGATTCTTGTTTTGTAAGTTTACAGCGGGGCTGCCCTTTCCAATCCTCACCTGCACTTCAGAGGACTTGTGCCTGATGGCTTCCTCTGCTTCTCTGATGTCCTGCTCCAGGGTGTATTTCTCTCTGGGAGATAGACACGCACACAGACACACACACAAAGTTAGGAAGAAAGTAACCTCAATAGCCAAGGCCCCCCAACTTACTTAACCCACGTTTCATCACATACAGAGACCAACCAAAGAAAGACAACAAATATCGACAGCCGGAGACTGGTATGGAATCAAACCCAAATTGCGTAATATTCACACCAAGTGGCTCTTTCCAAAATATATCACCTAAATAAAATGAAGTCTTTTTCTTGAATACTGCGAGTCCGGTTGACTCTAACTCGAGTGAAACTTTCCAGTTTCCTAGGTGACCATCCAAATGCAATTTGGCAATGGAGCGCGCCATCTGGTAGTGTTTGATTGAATACCAGGCTCGGGGGCGTCCGGTGGCTGGTCAGGTTACCTTAGAGCATTCCAGTGGGTGAAAGCAAGAGTGCTGTAGCGGGCGGCGGCACGGAGAATAAGTAGTGAACAAACAAAAGATTGATAAAATACACGCACACAGAGAGGAGGGCGGAGGACAGGGAGGACAGAGGGAAGAAGGGAGTGTTTCGACACGTGGCGGTCCCCCTCCGACCCCTCTGGTGTGTGTATTTAATCGCACGCTTTCTACCGAGGTCAACCACGCCTGCAGTGGGTCTAGAATAAGTATCAGGATGTCGAGATGAGGTTGAAACGAGTAATGGCATGTTGTGGATGGGATGAGGAATATGAAAGGGGCAGGCTAAATACAAACCGAGACTAAAAACAACACAAACTACTTTATAAAACATACACAAGTGAAACATTAATAACAGCATGTCTTGGCAAAAAAATAGACAATAAAGAAGCTGGACACATATTTAGAACTGAAGAATAAGCTTCTAAATATTAACAAATCCCCTCAAAGTGTAATTGTGTTTAAGTGTCTTGTTCTCCACTAGGGGGTACCTTCCCATTCTTGGCTGGAAGTTCTAGCCAGGCCAGCTTAACGCCAAACTCTGACCCGGTTCCACTTCCCATCCTTTGGGTTGTCAATAGAAAGCCCAATAGAGTGTGTTCACCAACATGTAGTGTGGGAGATTACCTCTGAAGCTGAGCGATCTCCTGGCTGATGTCGTCCAGCTCCTTGATGCCTGTGAACTCCCCTGAGCCCACTGAACTGGAACTGTCCTGGATTCACCAACAGAGATGGGGACACAGAAAGAACAAGAGAGATAGAGAGAGAGAGAGAGAGAAGGACAGCGGGAGACAGAGAGAGATTGTTTTGGGAGTTAGCCCTACTTTGCGCAGCTACACCAAATCCACGGCAACGCAAACTAGCCCTGGCCGGAGGGGGGGAAGAGAGAAGGGATGGAGAGACGTCAAAAACAAAAACAGAGAGGAGAGGGGCACCACAGTGGGATGGGGCCAGGCCGGAGAAACGGGACGAGGGAGGGGGGGGGGGAGGTGTGAGTTCAACGAGCTCCTAGGACGCGACACCACCATTACCAGGAGGAGACCTGGGAGGTTTGTGGCCACTGTCACAGCACTGGACTGGAGACGGACAGAAATTCTCAAATGCTTTCTGCTCCCACGGTGCTGGCCCCGACCAGCCCCTGAAAGCATTTGTCAGGGGGGTGGAGGGAGGGGCGGGGGAGAAGGGGGGGGGGGTCGTCAGAGAGAGGTACCTACCCACAGCTTGAACATAATAGCCTGAGAGGGGAGCGTGACATAAGGCCCAACCGCGGGCCGCAGCAGTCGCGGAGGGGGCGTTAGCAAGGGGTGAGAAGAAGAACAGAGTGTGCGGTGAGCGTCTAGTAGGGTCTACAGGCTACCGCTAGGGGGCCACGGCAACGTCGGCCAATCGGAGGCCTCGTTTGAGGGCCTCGCGGGTCTAGAGGTGTTGAGTTGTGAAAGGAACAGACACGTCATAGATACATGCCCTTTCGCTCTAACAAACTAAATAAACAAAATTAAATCGTAGGACCCCCTGTCTCTCTCTGCCCATAGCTGGTGTGCGTCTGTTCACTGCCAGTAGAGAGAGCCAGGCGGGGAGAGGAGGAGGACAGAGCAGTCACTTACCCTTCGCATCTCAGACAAAGCAGCCATCTCAGAGCCAACTGGGGTCATGTAGCCAGACAAGCTCTGGAATAAGGATAGGGAAAGCCAGTAAGACTTCAAACTATTTAGACATTTAGAAAGTGGTGACTAGAACAAGAATGGCTTCACTATAAGCTCAATACCACTTCGCAATTTTTAATTGAGACCTTTTTAAAGCAAATACAGTTTCAAACTCTAAGAGGACACTGAATCGTTTAATAAACTGGGTACCCACCGGCACCGGGGTGCCCCTCTCCGAAGGAGGGATCATATCTGCGCTGAGGGCCTGGGGAGGGTCGAGGCCTTTGCTGACCTTCTGCTGGATGAAGAACATGGCAAGGGCAAACTGCTCCCGAGTCAGCTTCCCCATCTGCCTGGTGTCAGCCAGGGCCCTGAGGATCCACAAACACGTGCACGCGCACACACACGCACGCACACACGCACGTCTCAATATTCAATAGTCGGTCTGTCTGACAGCCAGGCTGGCACCACGTGACAGGAACTGAGGGACTTCATAAATACAGTCCAATTTACAGTGGTCTGATACATAGCAATCAATCAAAAGGAAATGGCCCTACCAGGAAATGCATCTATTAATTAAATAATAACCCTTACTCCATATAAACAGATTTAGTGACTAAGTAGGCAGTTACTGTAAATACAGAGGTGGGCTCCTACCATATATGGGCCAGGATGTTCTGGTGCAGTCCTGAGTGCATGAAGATTTCCTTCACCTCCTGTCCGCTGACAAAGCCGTCCAGATCAGCGTCTGTCTTCAGGAAGATGTCGTCATAGCGACCCCTGTCTGCCACCGGGACCACCCAGTTCATCGAGTGCTAAGATGGGAAGACGGTCGCCGTTTTAATTGCCATTTTAGGACCTTCACGTGCTGTCTAGGGAATGCTTTCTTTGAGGGAATTGAAACCCACTGGGTCTGTTGGTGCACACCAATGCCACCTCAGTGGGCATTGAGCCCGCATTCACCTGTCCAGACTTGAGCGAGTGTTTGGGCGAGAGGCTGCCGGCGCTGTTCAGGGAGTTCATGCTGCCGTGGGAGGGCGTAGAGCGGAGCGAGTCCTTAGGGGGCGGGGGGCTGGCGGGCAGCACGGGCACGGTGCCGGGTAGGGAGCCCAGGCTCCTCTTCCTCTTGGATGGAGGGATCAGGGAGGAGGGCAGCAGCGCGGGGACAGGCTCCTTCTCCAAGGCCCTGTACACCAAGTGCATAGCCTGGGGCGAAGGGTGTGAAGAGACAGGGTGAGTACAGGGGATAGGCAACATTTTCACACATGATTCCATGGGAGAGGTGCGAAAAGTATCATTTAGCACACAAGTATTAAAGTGACAGGAGTACCACAACGGAGCTTCATTTTAAACCCATGGGGTTTTATTTTGCACGCAGAGAATGCATCCTGCCTCAAAACCTACCACGGCAAACTCATCTTTGTCGAGGTGCCCGTCTTTATCTATGTCGCTGAGGTCCCAAACCTGGTGGCGTGCAAAAAAACAGGTTAGTCCGGGAACACAACTCAAACAGCCAAACAGAAACCTCCCGGGTACAACTCAGAAGGCTGACTAAATACCTTTCCCAATATGTCCAGAGGTAGCTTGGAGTTGATCAGCACTGGCTTGACCTTGTCACCGGAGAGGAGTCCGTTGACCGGCGCTAGACTTTCAAAGATCCCATCAAATTTCCCCTTCTCTTCAGGCTAGACAGAAACACATGGAGCCAGAACATCAGTCCTGGCCTTCACACATATCTCCCTCTAAGCGGTTACCACCCTGATGGCTCTGCGAGATCATACTGTATGTGTTTGATCAGACTCAGTGTGGCACTAATGTGCACCCAT
The DNA here is from genome assembly GCA_036024795.1 of Galaxias rostratus. Classification (NCBI taxonomy): domain Eukaryota; kingdom Metazoa; phylum Chordata; class Actinopteri; order Galaxiiformes; family Galaxiidae; genus Galaxias; species Galaxias rostratus. The sequence continues at coordinate 30,557 of JAVQJS010153922.1, forward strand.
AGTACGTATGACAACCGGGAGCTAGGCTAACGGTGGCATTGGAGAACACATTATCTCAGCTGCAGCCAGTTTGTGGTGCTGGGTGCCAGTGACTTACCCTGACAGCCCAGTGAGGCTCGCTGGGGGCTGAGGCTGCACTCAGAGATGGGCTGCTGCTCTCTTTCTGTGGACATACAAACGGCAAAGCCAACTTTTAAAGCCATGGGAGTGCCCCAAAAATGTAAGGAGGCAAGAGTGCACAATACTATTAGCTATAAAATGTGTTAATATGCAATAAAAGAGATTCTGAATTGCAATTAATCTGAATCCTTATGTTACTACATAAACTGTAAATAGTTTGTTGAAAACCAAGCAGCATGGCTATCATGGCAGAAAACATGAACTCACAAATTTGGGTGGAGGCATGGCAAGGTTGAGGCTGGCAAGGGTGACCTCTTGGCCATTCTGAGCACAGGCCACCAGCCGCAGGGCCACAAAGAAGCCCTGAGAAGGTCCGGAGAGAAAGAGGGTCAAAACGCTACCTTCCAAAAAGACAATCGGAACGTGCACAAAATCCACAAAACAAGATCCCTACCGGTTTGTCCAGGAAGCCTTTCCCATCAGGGTCTGCTAAATCCCATATCTGAGACAACAGATAAAAACACGAAAGGATAAATATCTACGGACAATGTCAGCAGCAGCTATGCTAATGTTTCATCATCAAGAATGGACAACAAAACAGTGTTTTTAAATCTTTGACACAAAGTGTCTTTGACGTGCTCACTCAAGTAAGAAGATAATAGACTGTATAATGCACCAGCTATAGACTAAAAGCTAACACACAAAGGGTGGGAGAAATTATGTACATTTGGGTGGCAGGGGCGAGGCTCCAGCCTATGTCTTTCACAGGCAAATCCATTATTGTAAGCCATCATACAGATACTTTCCTATTCAATTCCCCTGGTAGCATTTAGGCCACCGACTAACATTGTGATTGTGTGTGTGTGTGTGTGTGTGTGAGAGAGAAAGAGTTAGAGAGAGAGAAACAGAGCTCATATTGCTCTTCCATCATTGATGGGAATGCACTACTTCCTGTGCAACCATTAGAGCAGACAGTGCTTGCAGTCTACGCATCTTAATAGTCCTTCTTTTGATTGGTTGTATCTACAATGACATGGATCAAGCCACTCCTAAATTTACAGTCAGGCACCAGGTGGACAATCAAGACGTAACCAGTGGAATTTTAGTTTTATACACATCATTATAAATCGGGTACACAAGCTGTGACATAACTACCTACCTTTCCCAGTGTAACATCTGGCAGACCAGATTTCTTCAGGAACAGGGCTGCCTCTGTGGGCCCCACCCTCCCTGTGTTCCCTGGATCCACCTTAAGTCAAACACAAACAACGGATAGTTGCAGGCTAATATATTACATAATTCATTATACTGTTATAGAACTCTACACAAACTGGCACTATTACGTGTAAGAATCGAATATATGTACAAATTGATATAGACCTGCAGCTGTAAGGTATATACAGTCAACTACACTGAAACAAGTTGTGCCTCACCTGTCTGTAAAAATTCTCAAACACAGGGTTCCCACTTGTCAACTGAAGAGGTAAAGATATTTGACAGTTAATTCTATGTGACAATTGCATGAGACGCGCATGAGGAACTACACTTTCCCAAATCAATACTGCATTGACATCTCTTATGCACTACAGCCTATCGACACACTCTATTTAATGGTGGACATCCACAAACTCAATACAATTTACTGATAGAAAGAAGAGATTTAGAACCTCGGCTAGACTAAGAACCAAGTAACATACATTAATATCTTCTATTATTATCCTGTTGCTTTGTTGGCCAAACTTAACGTTACCTCGCATTTTTCTCGTCAACAAATGACACGTAATTGTAGGCGTGTGGCTCAAAGCCCTAGTTCGAGGTCTACAG
>JAVQJS010153928.1:0-20980 GCA_036024795.1 Galaxias rostratus
TGCAAAAATATTTCAAATATTTCAAATACATAAAGTGCAGGAGTCTTAATGAATATGTGGATAGGATTGTGATGTGATTGTGCGCATTGAAGGTGCATAGGGAGTGAGCACGCATAGTAGAGTCATGTGATCAAAGTGATCCTTGGGGTTAATGTTACTGGTTGAGAAGCCTGATGGCCTGGGGGAAAAAACAGTTTTTGAGCCTGGTCGTCCGTGCCCGGATGCTCCGGTAGCGTCTACCAGATAGTATCATGGATGGTGTGTTCTCCTGTGGTACCGTGGTTTGTGTGTAAGCGTGTGTTCTCCTGTGGTACCGTGGTTTGTGTGTAAGCGTGTGTTCTCCCGTGCCCTGCAGGGTAAGTCGTCGGTGAAGGACGCCCTACGGTGCATGGCTCTGGGTCTGAGGCAGAGGTTCAGCTGTGTGAGCAGACGCTGCGGGGCCATCAGAGACATGGTGTTTGCCCTGCAGAGGGAGTGCTACTCCAAACACCAGCTCTGTGTGGCCGTGCGCGAGCATCTGGACACCCTGGGAGAGCTGGTCCATTTCCACCTGCTCTTCCCAACAGGGTGAGCGACAACACGGGGATACTGAGGGTCCACCGTAACTACAGGGGTACTGTGGGTCCATCGTAACTACAGGGATACTGAGGGTCCACCTTAACTACAGGGGTACTGTGGGTCCACCGTAACTACAGGGAGTCTGTAGGTCCACGTTAACGACAGGGATACTGTAGATACATCTTAAATACAGGGATACTGAGGGTCCACCTTAACTACAGGGATACTGTAGATCCATGTTAACTACAGGGATACTGACGGTCCACCTTAACTACAGGGATAGGTCCACCTTAACTAGACCGCTTGGTGGAATATGGTCAAACGCTCTCCTTCTTTACTGTAAGTGTAATATGATGTGGCAGGGGGCCTCGGGTCATGTTGCAGCTAGGCTGCCGGATAATCAGTTAATCAATACCTTCCCAATGCGACTGGGAGCATGTTTTTGTCATAGGGTGAAGAAAAACAACAGCAGGGGGGCGATGGTGTTTTTATCCTATTCAGTTCATAAGGAGTGCGTGTGGTCCGACAGGGGCCAGATAACGACGTGTGATGTTGTTGTTATGTATTGCCTTTGCAGACCGTACGTCGAGGTCATCAATTTCCTGATTGGCTGCGGGGATGAGGTGACTTCCTGGGTGGGCCAGCGTTTGAGTTCTCAGTGTGATCAGCACTGGGGGGCTCTGTGTAAAAGCCTCAGCCACCGCTCCCTCAGCCAATCAGATACTCCGCGATACACTACCGTCCCGCCCACCGGCCTCTCTCGACCAGTCACGGACCGGGAACACTCCCCGGAGCCATCCCATCCGAATGTCAGGCAGGTTGCCCCTGACAACGCCACTGGTCATGGAGTCACCGGCACAACGTTCTAGAATATCGAGGGTCAACTAATCCAGTATTGGCTACATTAGAGGTGCCACCTTACTGTTAGATAGGCTGTCTACAAGGAGAGGCTATTCATTTGATTTTGCCGACTTTAAAGGGACAAGTGATGCCATACACACACATCGGGTGTTTTTGTTGGCTCAGTCAATATGTACATTATATTGTACAATGCAAGTTACATAGAATGTGTATATTGAATGTATTATTTGTAATATAGAGGCACATATTATTGGCTCTTACCCGATTGGTCAACTATTGAAGGCAAGCGCTTTCTGTTCTGTTTGTTAACAATATCCTTAACAGTTGACCAATCAGGTGAGAAAGTTATTTAGGCTGGCCAATCTGCTCTCAATGTTTAGTCAGTCACATTTTAGCGAAATTACGCAGACATTTGCATTTGGGGAATGAAGGTTTGTAAGAGCAAAATTAATATATGTATGCATACATTTGTAACTCACATGACAAATCATTGTGCTACATTTTATTAAATTTTTTAAGACTTGCTAAATTAATTAATTTGCCGTATTGAATTCAATGGCTTCCATGGGAGGTCAGCTCATATCTACCTCAAACTTCTGTTTTCTCCAAGATGAGCATGGGCTGCTAACACACACACACATTTTTAGACTTGAGCATGGAATAGGTTAATTAACAGTAAACTGTTGGCTAAATTGAATTACATAAGAGTTTATATTTAGAGTTTTTACAAGGCATTTAACTTCTTCTGAATGTTTTTTGTATATTATCTATTACATATTTTTTGTTGGCTTAAATCACAGTGTATATACAAGTGTTTACCTTGACAAGAGCTATCTTTGCCTTTTTATTTCTTTTTTTACAAATTGTTCAGTATCAGATGAACTCAGTTATCTCCTATTTTTAAAATGGAATTAAAATGTCAATAATTTTGTAAGTCATTTGTGGAATAAATTCATAAACATAACAGATGTGTACAGAAGTTGGCTTCGAGTTTAATCAATACACACAGTGAACTACCTCACGGTTCCATACTAGCCATGTGTATTCATAGCTTGGCCTTGCTTCCTGTTAGGTGAGCCAGCCTCTATATGAAAAACACTGCCATCTACAGGTCATTTTCAGAATTAGGTGATCTAGGCCTGAAATAGGAATTACCATCATCAGCCCTAGGGCGGCACGGTGGCGCAGTGGTTAGCACCGTTGCCTCACAGTAAGAAGGTCCTGGGTTCGATACCCACCTGAGGGCCTTTCTGTGTGGAGTTTGCATGTTCTCCCCGTGTTGGCGTGGGGGTACTCCAGTTTCCTCCCATATTCCAAAAACATGCAGGTAAATTGGTGTCTCTAAATTGTCCGGAGGTGTGAATGTATGTGTGAGAGATTGTATGTCTGTGTATTAACCCTGCAATGGACTGGCAATCTGTCCAGGGTGTACCCTGCCTCTCACCCAAAGTCAGCTGGGATAGGCTCCAGCCCCCCCGCGACCCTGCATAGGATAAGCGGTTCGGATAATGGATGGACAGATGGACCATCAGCCCTTGTTTTTTTTACAGTTTCTACATAAAGGGCAGCGCATATGAGAGAAGAGGATTTAGAATTATGTTCAGCGGCTATTGTGACTAATGAACAAGTAGTTGATCAGACAGGCATCAACATTGCTCCTATCTCACACAGATGAATGAGTTAGGCAGGTACATCATGACTCAGCATAGTTTCCCATCTCAAAGAATAAGTCAAGCAGGAAGACCATGATTCAGCATTAAGAGTGAAAGTGCAGTCCAATCAGTACCAGTACTACACAGTAAACGATTTCATTTATTAAGTTTATCTTAATGCGTTTATTACTTCAGAAAAGACAAATGTTTATCAATATTATGAAAGAAATGGCCATAAAATCAGACTGATATCATCAAGTACATGTTTTTATCACAGGGGAACGTACTCCAAAAAGGAACAGCGTGAGACATCTGCAGTACACGGTGAAGAAATGCACGAGTACAATCCGTAACGCTGCTGTGTGTTTGAACAACTGTGGGATGTTTAAAACTACTGTCTCTGGGGTCACCTTCTTCTCAGAGACGACATTGAAACCACAAGCCACAGTCTGAGAAGCACCCAGTCCTTTCACGACGCTCTGATCAGCCAGACCCTAGAAACCAGAAAAGGATGTGTAGAACCTCCATAAAGTCTGTCTTGAAAACACCTGTTACTCCCTTTGTATGGATTACAATGTGGTAGAACCCTTTCCACTAAAGGGCTGATTATACTTGTCGTCCATTTAGGCGAACCTGTGCCTTCGGTTGACGTTGCCCACCAGGCATTGCCTTCGACCTTGATAATCACTGGAGAGCCTGCTTTTCACTGAATAGTTCATCTGACAACGTGCCACAGAGAAGTCAACGGTTTAGCTGCTCAACTGACAGATTTGAAATCTCTTACCTGTGTAAGGCTTTAGGAGTCTATTAAAAGGACATACAATGGGTGCATTCAAAAACAATGACATATCCAAAAAAAAAATCCCTGAAGACTTAACACACGTTTATTTTCAAATCCCCCCCCCCCCCTCCTACCAGGACAGCTAGAGGAAAGGGAAGAGTCGTTTCTTCAGGATATAGAGGACGGTTGCCAGGAAGAGAGCCACGGCCAGAAAGATGAGCAGCTTGTCCGTGAGTTCCCTGCGGTTGTACTTCAGGATCAGCTTCCTTCCCAAATGGATGGTGCCCGTCATGGACTTGAACTCCTCGTTGGTCTCCAGCACTGTCCGGGAGGACGTCGCTGTTCCAGGAACGACAACGTTCGGCCGTTAGAAAACCGCCACGCAAATCAAGACGCCGCTTGTATCAGTCACACTCCTGCTTAAATGTGACCGTGTTTTTAAAATTACAAAAATTTGAAAATTGGAAAAACGGACGCGGCGAACAGTGCCGGCCGAAGCGGGGCTTACCCAGGGTCCCGATGGTGTCCTCGCTCTGCTGCACCTGATTGGACATCATGCGGCTGATCGACATCAGACTCTCTGTGATGTCACTGCTGCTCTGCACGAGGCTCTCCTTCGTGGCCTTTCTGTGACGTGGCCGCCGCGCCGCCATTTTGTTTTCACACAGACAGAACGCGTGAAAAGCAGCATCGACGTTGAAGGTTTCTGCTCTGACTTACACCTGTTCCCTCAAGCATTAGCTTGATGCAAATGGCGGATAAACAACCTTCTAAACAATGTTGTGGTTTACTGTGGCTGTTGTGTAACTGGGGTGACAGAACAGACACCGACCTGGACCGGATTGAAGTCTCCCCGCCATGAAACAGCTCGTCCCTCTCCACGCTGTCAATGGACAGTTTACAGGCAAGGTTGGCCTTCCGCCACGCTGTCTGGTTACTGTGGGAAGACGACCTTATGTTACACTACAACGAGAACACGACACAGAATCTACTGACAGACTGCTCTCCTGTCACAGAACCAAAGTTTGTATCATATAATTTGTAGTACAGCAATTTGAAAAAAGTTTTGTTAACGTTAGTCACACACAATGTATCAGTGTGCACAAGCAGAGTTCCTGCTACCAAGGTTTGAGTTAAACATGTGAGCTTTGTGGGGGTCTCAACGTTAGTGGCAGCGATAAATAAATCATAGCTTGACCAGTGCACTGCATAGATGACCCCCACAAATGTATGACTTTACCGCTGTCATGAGAGCTCAGCTCCCACTGGCTCCCACAGAACGCGAACACTTGGTCCAGCTCTAACCTGAGCATTTGTTTGCGTTGGCTTTCTGTTTCCCTCAAGATGGCCAGCCTGTCCGTCTCTTTGTCCTGCTCTTTAGACATCTGCTCCAGGTCCTGATCCATTCCCATAAAAAAAAGTGACTCATCCATTACACCGGGTTGGTTTGTTTGTTTGCGAACACAAAATTATACAAATAATACTTGCCTGTATCCTGAGTCTAAGTTGGTTAAATTTTTCTTTGACCTGCGAATTCAGCTCCTGGTGAGCAGACTGCGGACCAGGGCACTCTCGGATGTCCTGCACGGGGGACGTGCAAACACACACGCACGGAGAGAAGAAGTAAATTATTAGTTACCTTTCTGAATCAATCGAACAGTGCTTGGTACAAGTTTCCATCTTACTTTCTTGTTGATACCGTGATATCGAGTAACGTAACATAGCTAGCTAGCAAGCAAATGTTAAGTGCAATTAAATTGTTTAATTATTATTATATACCATGAATAAATCTAAAGAAATTAAATTCACCTGAATAAGAGCTTTAATTTCCAAGTCGTATTTGATTATTTCTTGTCCACATATTCGGACGTGGACCTCGGCAGCCGACGCCATTTTTGTTTTTCTACGGTGAGCGCGAAGGTGACGTAGATTACGCGTTTGCTTTTTTTGATGAGACCATTGAAATGCTGTCTTGGAAGTCCCTTTCTTTTAACCGAGAATTTTAAGATAATATTACCTGCATTTCAAATTTCAATAATTTGAGAAACCCATGATTTCAATGGCTATCTTTATCAGTGTTGAATAAATTACTACTAGTTAAGTCTCTCGCCAGCAGTTCTTCTTGCGGTTCACAAATTCTTAAACATTTAGTGCTATGTTCAATCAATGTTCAATTGTATGAAAACATATATTTGTTGATGTTATCCACCACAATTAAGCGATAGAGTTGGGTTCTAACAATTTTATTATATTTGGAGGGAAAAAATATCAATAAACAGAATCAGACTATCATGGTTACAAGCAGAACTGTGATACCAACTCTGAAACATCGTGAAAGAATGAAAGAGAAGGGACGAAGAACACGTTTGTGGAAAAGAGGCACAATATTCCAAACAGATCAATTCGGGATCGTGACAGAATGATAGTAAGACATAGTTTATCCCTTTATTTATCAATTAATCTAAAAAAACGAAATATTTCCTATGTTTATGCAGCATTCTAGACTGATGTCACAGAGTATTCAAATAATTAGCTAAATACATTGACTACTACTGACAGTTTAGTCGATTGTCAATATAGTACTTTAGGGATAATTTGATTATCTTATTTTAGGCAAAACCAATCCGGTTTGTACAAAATATTAGCATACATCTTCACTTCGGTATGCTAACAACAGCTATCACTGGGCCCCCTCCCCGTGCCTCACAAAGATTAAATGAATCAAATGAAACGGAAGTATAAACCCAGCATAACATTTACACAACATAAATATAACAACTGTCAAGATATTGTATTTCAACAGGCATATATGTGAACTACAAATATAGACATCGTAAAGAGAGGATCAAGTTAATTTCCGCAGGTTACACTTTCTGCAGATTTATGCTTGTGAAGAATCCAGAGAACTATTGTTTTTAACGAGAGAGCCTAGCAATGATGTACACTACAGTCTTCCTACTAAGAAAAGGGAGAACAACACAGGACTAGCTACCGACAGGTCTCCTGTCTCATAAACCGGGACAACACCAAGGTATTAGAACACTAGCAAGTAGTTTTGGAGGGCCTCTGAAGGAGGATTTTAGTCGTATGGAATTCCCCCAGGACCCCCCCTCCCCCCTCCTCCAAAAAAACAATCTTGCTATTTTGTAACTATTTCCAAAAAGCATATTTACAATTAAGTTTTCATGCATTTTGGCATTTTCAGGAAGAAAAGTGTAAATCGTTGCTGTGCATGGATTGATTTAGTTTTTACGTTGAAATATGAAGTTATGTTTTCACTGTCAGGTGTGGGTTGTTTCAGCGTTAGTCTGCAGGAAAGAGAAGGCAGGGATGATAAGTCTCTGCCCACCAGCCTGGTGACCCCCCTTGGTGACCTTTAGGGTATTGTTTTGTTCATCACACACATATTTTCGAAATATGTCATGTTTTCACTGCCAGGTTTGGGTTGTTTCAGCGTTAGTCTCCGGCAAAGAGAATGCTGGGTGTTGAGTCTGCCCACCAGCCAGGTGACCCCTGGGTGACCCTTTGGGTATTGTTTTGGGCTCATCACACTGGGATATTTACTCAGGCAAAAGGCAACTCAAACACACCTTTCAGACTAGCACAGTCCCTGACAATAAAAAAAAAAACTAAAACCAAAAAATTGGTCTTAGCCGCTGAACCCAAAGGATTTTGAACACTGTTCTCCAAGTAAGCACTAAATGAAGAATGACATATATTTAATGTAACAAAAAAGCTATTTAACGAGAACCTAAAAAAGCAAAAGAAAGACAATAATAATAATAATAAAAAAAAGTGTGCAACACAGTACAAATTCAGAGCATAAATAGAAAATAACCATATATATATATTTATATATATGTAAAAAAAAAAAAAAACAAGTACAAGGACCGTGATCATACAAACACAGAAAGTTTATATTTGTTTTCTCTGCCGTTGCTCAAATAGGAACATATAGCTCTATAGAAACGTAAGAAGGAAGACTACATTCATTAGCAAAGCAGCAGCATAGCTGTTCCCCTCCACGCTGACGCACTGCAGCGCGGGACCAAAAGACGGCTGTGATTGACAGAGTCCGGCCACCCGCCCACTGGCCGTCGCTAAGCAACCTGTGATTCCGAAGCTTAGCGACATCAGCGATGCGATAGACAATGGATGACCTAGACACGGTTGGAAGGCCAAGCCCTGTCAACCACTGTCGCCTGGGAGAGCAGCTCTCTGCACCAACATGAAACAGCAACAGGTCTAAACAAAGTGGTATAGTGGGCAGAGAAAACGTTTATCTAGGCTTGGTACGCCAAGGATTCCACAGCTTAGATAGTTTGGTGTTGTTCCTCCATTAAACCGAAGCCAAACAAACCTTCTGTAATATAAGTTTATTGGATTTTTTATTAGATTTTTTGGGAGGATTTTTCCCCCACCATGCTATAATTGTTATCATCTTTCCAGCTCTTGCTAAAGGTGTGTAGGGAAAAACACCAAACTATCCTAGTGGGAAGGTATGGGGTCAAACCTAGCCCCGGTTCTCAGAAGAAAACTCCTCCAGATTCTCATCTGTTAGAGTAAGGCACCTGGTTCGACAGGCATCGAATTCCAAATAACGTTCTGGGACATTTTGTAAAAACCAAGTGCAAGGTGTAACACATTTTTTCTCTCTCTCCGTGAAACAATTCTGTCATACATTGGAAACAGAGCCATGAAAGTTCAGGGACATAACATCATAATCATATTCGTGTGGAGGAAAAAAAAAAACGTCCCGCGTCCCACACCAAACTCCAAACCAAACTCCTCGTTGTGCTCCTTCTTCCCCACGTGAAACCCAGAAGAACCCGGCTCTAAAATCCTTGGACTGACCGTAAGGCTACATGTACATCTAACACACCTTTGGTGAGCGCGAGGGTGTCTTCCTCCCCCGGTAGCATCTAGAGTTCACACAGACACAGTGGGAGGGCCCTCGGGGCATGGAGGCTGGGCTTTCCCTACAGGCGGCGAGGGCGAGCTCAGACGGACAGGTGAGGACGCGACAACGACAACGGCGAAAGGTCTCTACGGGGAGGGGGGGGTTGTTTGAAAGCCAGTCGGGGGAACATGGCGGCACACCTGGGAGAGGCCAAGCTGGGTCCACCGGAGACGTCAGGGTTTTGAAGGGGGAGGGCGGGGGAACGACGTCGTTGTCCGGATGGAAGCGGGCTCTTGTCCCCGACAACGTGTGACTTTATGTGAGGCTCTTCTGTGGGAGCTCTCGTGCGAGGCCGGCCAATCAGAATTGAAGCTCCGCCTCCCCACATCTCTGATGAACCCTGACCTCCAGGTGAACAGATCCATATCCGGGTGAACATCGTCAAGAAACGTATGCAAGATATTACAGGTCAACATTGTACACATATAACAAATCTATAGCCTCTGGGAGATGGCTTTGCTTTTATGGAGTTGATCCAACAAGAGTGGCCATGCTGTCAATCTAAAGCCACTGGTTGCAACAGGCAGAAATCAAATAAGACCAAGGGCTCTACGAATGAATCAGGCGCTTGAGTCCTTGTGAATGTTTTTCAAACATCGAATATAGATTGTACTGTTCACCACAGGAGATCAGCAGTCACTTCAAAACCCAAGTTAGTTAAAAACAAAACAAAAAACAACAAAAAAAAGAGCAAATTCCCCCCAAAAAAATATTGAAACCATATGATAGACATGATTAAACAGAAGGAGTGATTCTAAAGAAACTCAAAGTCACAATTAGTCCATTGGCTGTTTTGGGGAGGGTTCGCACCATTTTGTCGCACGTTACAAATCATCAATGCAAAATTGGTTTACTGAGGAAAGTACAATGACGACATTACGTGGAATACATAAATATATTTTCTTTATATATGTTTTTTTTTTTTCATTTTTTTTTTCGTTACATGTATCCCAGATAGAAGAATGGTATTACCCTGATTTGCTGCAGAAGAACGTTATGGATTCAATTGTCTTATATGGGCAAAAGTAGCACAAACTTACACAATCTATTAGCTTAATATCTGTCCTTATAAGATGTTGTCAAGAGAGAAACTAAGAAGGGGTGGTTTACTGGTGTAGAATTTCACCCATTTTTACTTGACGAACGAAATGCCACAGAGTCTGCTGGTTCCAATGTAAAGTTGCACAGCTTGCACCCATCATGTTAAATGTAAAAATCTGCGAGGACTCTATTTCCCACACACCCGTCTCTCTCCACAAAGGCCTCGGGGGGGCCGACGTGCCAGTCGGCCCCCGAGCCACCCTCCCCGGATTACAGTAGGGTCCCCTAGCCCCCCCCCCCATCTCCGCCGTCTGACCTCTGACCTATTTGGAAAGGTCCCTGTTGATTTGAGCCAATTGTTTCGGAATAGATTTGTTTTTGTTGACAGTACGTTACGAGCCGAAGTCAGTCCCCAGAGGAACACAATTTGGCAACTGATGGTCGGCCCGTTTGTTTGCTTGTTGTTGTTGTGAAAAGGTAAAAGAACGCCGGAGTCATGCCCACAGTTGCTGCACAACGTTTTCACAATCAAACTACAACCCTGAGACAATAGCCTTGGGTTTCTAATTTAACGTAAAATAAAAAATAAAAAAGTGTATAAAGATACGGTTGCCATAACAACCCTTCTCTTTGTGATAGCATATGGACAACACAAATACGAATGGGTAAACACCTTAGCAAATCAAAAAAGCTAAAAAACAAAACAAAAAAAAGATTAAATATTTTTGCGAAGCCCACAGTCTTTCCCACAGTGGGCATGACTTTGACTGATTATTTGAAAAGGCAAAAAGTGTCCGGATTGAATCTCCGTTGCTTTCCTTACAGTAGAGATATATTTACTTCCCGAAGTAACCAATGACAATCCCCCAGGGTCGCTATTGGCCGCCTCAGGCTCCGCCTCCTCATTAGGTCACAAGTAGAAATCAATTATTTTTCTTTTTTAAAAATGATAAAAAATATAGCTCTCCGGAGAAAGGTGTCTACACTGTACATCGCCCTGAAGAGGAAGCCAGCGCAGAATTAGTTTTTCCATAGGAAACCTCTACTGAAGGCAAATTTGTCACAACTCATCATCTATCGTCATGACTCATCATCTGTCGTCATGAGTCATCGTTTGAACGACGGGGCCTCTTTTTTTTTAAGACCACCAGACAAAAAGATGTCTCTGCAAAGACAACGCCTGGTCTGAGACCAATCCAACACGCTAACCCTGGCTAGTGTAGCGATCTGCCTTAGCCAGGATATTCAGCAACACGTCAATTTGTAGACCTGTCCTAGCCAAGTCATAGGGATATACACTGCAGCATTCACACCAGGCCATTTAGCAGCAAATGGAAGAAAAAAGGTTTTTCTTTTTATCTCAGTTTTTTTTTTCCCTGTTTTTTTTTTGTTTAGATTTTTTTTTTTTTTAAACAAAGTGCTTTCATTTTCATACACGTAAGATAGAATACACTAAACATATATAATAACATTTAGGAGATAAAGTTCAAGTTATAGTCTATCTACAAAACAGTACAAAAAAACAAAACAAAAAAAACCCGCCAATTCTGGGGACGATACATAGAGCAAGTCTATAGGCTACAACTAAACTATCCAACCAGTCTACTCAAAGATCAAAGGAATATTGGACTTGCTAACAAAGCACCGTTTCTCCCTTCTTAAGAGTGAACTGGAAACACGTGGAGCAGAATACACGAGTGGCGGTCGGTTCAATCAAGTGTGGCACGCCGAATCACACCGTTCTTGTTCTTTCTTCGCGACCCTTTTAAATTTAAAGGGACAGTCGGGGAAAGGGAGAGGGGTCGGCGCGGCCAGGACAACATGGCGACGCCCACCCCCCCCTTTCCCCCACCGGAGGCTCGTTGTGCGCTAGTTGTGCGCTCGCTGCGCAGCGCGTTAAGGTTTCGCGTCCGGACCCCCGAGACGGATCGACTCCATCCCGAGTCGCCGCGGGGAGATGGAACGAGGGGTCGTGACCTCTACTCTTTCGCAACGGCCTCGCTGTCACCGCTTCCCTCACTCTCACAGACACTTCTCTCCTACAGGAACACCTCCGTGAACAATGCCCAAAGGCAGCTAAAGTACAAAAATACAACAAAAATATTTACTTCTGTTTTTTCATACTTTTTTTTTTCTTCTTCTCAATGCAAGGATAGACTTTCAGAAAAAAAGTGACAGGCTTATTCAACATATTTATCGATTTTGGAAAAAGTGGCAATACACCATATACATATATTATAAATGAATGTAGCTGTGTACTAGCTAGAAACATACAACTCCGTTAATATCGTCTCTACGAATCGGTCCGACCTACAATGTACAAATCAATAGATAAGATACCTTTTGGTTATTTGTGAGATAAAAAAAAAAACAGGCAAAAATAAAAGCGTATCCATTTGTTTCCGCTTCATTTCGAGTTAGCACCGCCGCACGGTGAGCGCGGGGGAGGAATCGGTTCTGGAATCAAGCACCTCCAAAGCCACCGATCCCAGCCGCCAGGAAAGGTGCTTTGTAATAGAAACTTAAATGGACGCTTCTTTCTGTACATAATTGGACCCAAGCTATTTTCACAGTTCATAAGATCCCTGACCCTATCACATTTCCTACATTCAATACGGTGTCAGGTAAGCTGTGCAAAACCTTACTTTAACTGGCTAGTCGCCATTTCGTTGCATGTGTCTTTGGTACAAAAAACAATCAAAATATAGTGTGCAAATGTTTTTTTTTCTTCCTAACTCTAAACGAATATAGATTTGTTTTTATCCCGCCCGCAACCCCCCTCCCCCCCGCCCCCCGTTCCTCAAGAACAAGTACCAAAAAACCCAAAGGTAATCTTGACAAGAGCTCTCCTATGTAAATAGACTCTGTGGCATCATGTGTATTTTAACTTCCAGGTTCGCGTATATACATTCAGGATAGATTCAAAGAGACAAAGTATTGAAGTAACCCCCCCCCACAGTTTTTTTTTTGTTCTCCCCTGCGCCCCTTCACTGTGGACAGCGACAGCACAGACGGACTTATGGAGAACCACCTCTTCCTACACCCAAGGCACAAAGAATAGGACTCCTAGCGGGGACTAGTATAAACCAAGCGGTCGCCCTGTTCGCCTAGACCATTTTGCAAAAAGGGGGCGGGGGGGGGGGGGGCACTGGAGGACAATGGTGTTGGCGTGTTTGCGTGCGGTCAGAACTCTTTCATCTCCCGGACCCAATTGGAGCAGGTAGGCTAATCCTCCGCAAGTTGACGTCCCTAATGTCCATTAGCCTGGCACCAAGGGAACCCAGCCAGAGCCACGCCCCCAAGACGTTCCGTCACAGAGCGTGGCCGATGAATTTGGATCTTCTTGTTTCAAGATAATTTTAGTTTTGTCTTTGTGTGTGTTGCCAGCTGAGATGTGACTTTGTGTAACTTGAAATGTTTTTGGGAGTTTTAGCAGCTCCGGAGACAGAACCACTAATGTGTTGTACACATTTCCACATGTTAACACTACAGAGACAAGCTACAGAATCAAAGCATGTTCGGGGTTCCACCACCACTCGGAGGACGTCAGAGGTAGCACTGCCTGCGACCGGCGCTGTTGCTATGGTTACACTCCTTTTCGTTTGATGTTACGCTAAGCCATCCCTAAGTTTAGGGACGCGTTTCCATAGGCAGTGCACAAAGTGAGATATGAAGAGACTCAGACAATCACAACACCAGGTGCTGAGGAGGAGACAGCTGTATGACCGTCTGCAATCCCTCTCTCTCTCTCTCTCTTTCTCACACACACTCACACATCTGGTTTGGGACGTGTCTGCGTGTTTACATGGATGGATTAAGGGGCGCGTGCAGTGGGGCGGGGATTACAGTGGAACAACATGGTGGGCCTCTCTCCGCAGCGGGGCGGGGGGCGTGTCTAGCTCTTGGAGGTGGGGACTCGTAGACCCACCAAGCCCCCGGTGGGATCGCCCTGGCCAGTGGTCTCTAGAATCTGGTTGACAAAGTCGGAAGTCTGCCCGGCGACAGGTGATGCCACTGTCGAGAGGTGGGGAAAAGAGGAAGTTGTGGTTGGTTAATGCAGTTAGTCAATTAGAAGAGAAGAATGTGTTCTTTTGCGGAATTGCGTCTCGGTAGAATGAGCTAGATGAATTATACTTTGGAGACACAAAGACTGGTATTAAAATCATCTCTTTAGTACAACACAATATCAACGGGGATACCCCAAACTATCCCATGGAAATGAGAATTTCAGTCTAATTAATTTTAAACAAATCTTTCAAATAAAATAATGTCTTAATTTGTTAACTAGCTATGTTTAATAAAAGCATAAACAGGAATGGAATGCCAATTAAATAACATTTATTAATGAAGTCACAATCATGAAACTAAGCACATTATATCTTACGGTGTCAATATAACGGGTAATTTAAAGTGTCGTTGGCCTCAAGCATCCCATGGACTAAAAGGCCCAGTCCGGTTTGAAACACAGTGCCATCCCAAACTAACTCTCACCATTGGCCTCCTGTATCAGACGGTCCATGGTGGTTGCCATGGTGCGCGGTTGGGGGGAGGAGTCTTCCACTTTTGCCACGATCTCCTCCTTGATGGCGTTGATGACGAACAGCAGTCGATCTGCGCACATACATGGTTCGTCAGCACAGAGTGTGAAGTGATCGTATAGGGTGAGGGTGGTGTTCGGTGTGAATCGGCCCGTTTCTGACTTTTAGCGGCAGCAATGGCGCCATTTTCTCGCTGTGGTGTGATGTCTCATAAAAAAGAAGGAGGTTTTAATTACTGCGGCCTTTCGCGGAACCTAAGCGGTCGTTTTCACTTTCTGGCTGTGTGGACCGCCTTCTGTAGCAGAACTCACCAGAAGACTTCACTGTTTTTGAAAGCTAAGATACATTTTAGCGGAAGAGCTAGAAACGTTCTGGGTGCTTTTGAAGGCCGCCATCGACTTGGTGAGTAGCCCGAACGAGCAGCAGCGAGAGAGACCGAGAGACTTCTCAAGTCCAATCTTTGGCTGACAGACCACACTTTACACAGTTTTTATTTAATTCAAAACATATCTTTACCATTCTAGAGCCCTGTGACAATCAAGATCACGCCATGAGATCAACAGCCTCACATTTAACTAACCACAAGCAAAACCTGCTCATCACAGTAACATTTTTCAGACATGTTTGGGGGAAAAAAACATTTTTTCAAAATGAGATAGACAATTTAAAAGCATATTAAATGCCATCACGTTAAGCTACTAAAGGCTTCGCAATAAAGACGTATCTATGACCGAAAGACTTACTTAGGACATCAGGAGCTAACCTTAAGCAAAAACCTTGTTCTGAAAACGATGTCTCCTTTGATTTCAATGTAACATACTCTGTGTGTGTGTGTCAGTGGGCCCAGCAACATACCATACTCTATGTGAATAATTGTGTGTGTGTGTGTGTGTGTGTAACATACCATACTATGTGTGTGTGTGTCTATGTGATGGGAGCCTAGCAACATACAATACTCTGTGTGTGTGTGTGTGTGTGTGTGTGTGTGTGTGTGTGTGTGTGTGTGTGTAACGTACCATACTCTGTGCTGAGGCCCCAGAGTTTCACTTTGTTAGCTTCATACTGGGCCTTTTTCTTCAGACGACAAGCCCTGGGAACCAGAGACAGCCTTTAAGTACAATATAGAAACACACGCACACGCACACAAACACACACACACACACACAATCCCAGCGACTGTACCTGTAACCGCTAGTGATGGGAAGATCGGTAAAGTTTAGTCACCTGGTTCTTTAACTCTCGTTCAGTAAAACAAGCTGCTTGTTTTGAATTTATTGGTGTGTAGGGGAGTTGTTATCCTACCTATCATACCTCATCGTTAAGCAGTCACGTGACCAGTGAACCAAAGACTCGTACCCAAAAGGTGGAGTGCTAGTTCATGTCTCCTGATCTCTCGTGCCCATGCAGCCTTCACATGACCAGTGAAGGAGCGACTCAGACCGAAAGACACGTTTCAGAAAAGCAGTATATACCAACTATCAGCGTCTGAGTGTTTTGAAAATCGCTTCATAAATATAATGTATTATTATTATTATAACTGCTTTCAGGGGACTTAATCATCACAGTGAGTCAATCATAGCGCGCGATTATAACTGAATAGCCGCGCTGAACTAAACATGGATTTGTTCTGTGACAAGACAATCTATCACGTGAACCTTGCGTGTACTCAGACACGTAGCCCCATTGGAGGTGGGAACTACTCTTTGCTCTTGCCTGCGCGAAGCCGAACGAAATGTACGAAGGACCGAACACAACTGTTGTTGTGCCTCCGCGATCAAAACGAGCGAATCACTCCGAGACTAATCGTTGGATTCCCGAGTCCAAAATCGACCAATCGCTGACGAGCGACACGTCACTATTCACCATAGGCTGATGGTCTGACGATATCCGATCGGCATTGAAATTGGAAGTTTAGTTAGAGTTAACCAATTGACTAGATACACCCAGCTATACACTGTGCAGCTGGAGCAATAAGCTATGAACAACAGGTAGCTCAATAAGATATACGATGCATGCATTTCAGTTAGCTCGATATTCTATTCGCTACACGCAACAAAGTTAGGTCAATAAGCTACACGG
Source organism: Galaxias rostratus (assembly GCA_036024795.1). Lineage (NCBI taxonomy): Eukaryota > Metazoa > Chordata > Actinopteri > Galaxiiformes > Galaxiidae > Galaxias > Galaxias rostratus. The sequence continues at coordinate 16,471 of JAVQJS010153928.1, forward strand.
CACAGTTAACTCCAAAAGCTACAAGCTGTATAGCTAGCTCAATAAGCTATACACTGCACAGTTAAAACTGTAAACCGCAGTTCGCACAATAAACTATACACCAGACCGTTAGCTCAAAGCTACACACTGCACAGTTAACCCCAAAAGCCACAAGCTGTATAGTTAGCTCAATAAGCAGTTCACTGGCCAGTTAGCTCTGTAAGCTACAGGCAACACAATTAGCCTAATATGCTATACACTATACAGTTGGCACAATGAGCAACAAGCTATACACAATACATTTAGCTCAATAAGCTACATACTGTACGGTTAACACAATAAGCTATTAGCAATACAGTTAGCTTAATAAGCTGTATGCAATATAGCAAGCACAAGAAGCTATACACTGTAGTTCAATAAACAACACATTGTACAGTAAGGTCACTAAGCTATACACTATTTAGCTCAAAGCATTACATTAACCACCGTACTGTTAGCTCTATGCTCTATTAGCTATACACTACATAGTCGCTCAACAAGAAATCCATGGTACAGTTAGCTCAATAAGCAACACATTGTTCAGTTAGCTCTATAAGCTATATACAGTAGTTAGCTCTATAAGCTACACACAGTAGTTAGCTCTATCAGCTATACACAGTAGTTAGCTCTATAAGCTATACACTGTAGTTAGCTCTATAAGCTATACACTGTAATTTGTTCTATAAGATATACACTGCAGTTAGTTCTATAAGCTATACGCTGCAGTTAGTTCTATAAGCTAAACGCTGTAGTTAGTTCTATAAGCTAAACATGCCATTGTTATGTGGCGGATATCGAAGGGTGGGTGGGTGCCAGTTAGTACCTTGAGGCCAGCTTGTTTTTCTCCTTGCGGGAACGGGGTCTGGCGGTGAGCGGCAGCTCGCTGACCGGGGTCAGGTCGCTGATGACCTTGTTGAGTTTCCGGAGCTCCGTGCCGATCTGCAGCAGCTTCCGGGGGTTAGGGGTCAAGTCCTCCACGTCGGTGCGGCGAGACTTCTTCAGCATGTACTTCCCTGTGAACGGGCCAATCAAAAAAGGGGTCTCAGTCAGACAGTCGCGGCCCTCCTCCACCAATCCGCCGCTCGATGCGGTGTGAGCGCGCTTACCGTGGTGCGGGCCGTTCTTCTGGTAGAGGTTGCTAGGCAACGTGTAGCGGTCCCACTCGGACGGTTTGAGCATGCGCTCCTGCTTGGACGGCGTCAGCTGCTCGCTGTACTCCCAGAAGTACCGGCGCTTCCCCCTCTTCCTGGAGACGCCGGCAGTCAGCCCCTTCACATCCTCCGTCTGCTCCATGTCACAGCCTGGAGGGGGGGAGAGAGGGGGAGAGAGGGGGAGGAAGGCGTTAACGAGACAGAGACTCGGGAGAGCGGGAGGGGGGGGGGGGGGGTTGGTTGCCACGACAACGCCAGCAGACAGACGAGCTGTGGGTTACCTTGCTCGGAGAAGGTGTCGCTCATGTCGTCATCTTTGTCCGCTTCGTAGTCTTCATCCTCCTCTTCCTCCTCCTCCTCCTCGTTCTCAGACAGCTCGTGCTCGCTCCCGAAGCCTTCGTCGTGGTCCTCGTCGTCTAGGTCCAGCCCTTCTTCCTCCATCTCCTCCTCCTCCTCCTCGTCTTCCTCCTCCTCCTCCTCCTCCTCCTCCTCTTCCTCCTCCTCCAGCTCGGAGAGGGACCGTCCCGCCAGTCGAGCTCGGGTGAGGAAGAGCGAGTAGTTGTGCTCCTCCTCCTTGGTCTTATCGTCGGTGGCGGCCTCCGCCCCCAGGGGGTCCGCGCCGGCCTCCTCCAGGGTCACAGCGGCCCCCGGCGGGCTGCCGTCCGTCTCCGGGGCGGCCCCGCCCAGGCTCTCCCGCGCCCCGTCCAGGGGCAGGGCGGCGCCCGACCGGCCCACGCAGGCGGCGGCGGGCATCCCCCTCCTCTCGGCCACCTCCGGGCGCCTCTCGAAGCCCGCCGCGCTGCCGGAGCCGAAGGCCGCCACGCCGGTGGGGGCCACCGCCGGGTCGGAGGCGGACGCCTGCCGCTCTCTGGCGAAGGGGACGGAGTGCGTCGGGCGAGGCGGCGGGGCGAGCGCGCCCGCGTCCGGCAGGAGGCGCGGCTCCGCGGGGGGCCTCTGGAGGGCGCCGACGCGCACTTTGGCTTTGCGAACAAAGTCCGGGCCGAGGCGGGCGCCGGGGCCCTTGGCGGGGCTGCTCTCCAAGGAGAGGCTGTGGGTCTTAGACATGGTCTCTGTGCTAGATGGGGCCGGCCACATGGCCTTCTGAGTGTCCTCTGGGAAGTCGGGCAGCGGGCTGCGGCCCACCAGGGAGAAGGAGTAGGGCCCTGGAGCGGGCCGGGCCTTGCCTAGGCCGGCGCCCAAGCCTGGGCCTTTCTTGCTGCTGGACGGGGGCAGCGAGGGCAGTGAGGGTGGGTGGTACAGGCCCTCGCACACCGACTGGGAGTCATCGCCGGAGTTGAGCTGGGCCAGGGTCGGGGTTTGGCCGATCACCTCCTCGTCCTGGTAAGGGCTGGAGAAATCGTCCAGACCCAGGAAGTCCACCTCCTTGGTGCCCCAGATGTCACAGCTGGCCAGCCTGGTGTACCTGGGAACACATTTACACACACGATTATTCCTCCACATCTTCCCATGCTACATGAACAACAACAGACGGCTCTCAGATACAACATCATACAATGCAAAACGATAAGGCAAAACCATTGTAAGGCTCTACCTAATTGGTCACTGCAGAACCATTGTAAGGCTGTGCCTGATTGGTCACAGCAGAACATCTAGTCCCATTGTAAGGTTGCACCTGACTGGTCACAGCAGATCAACTGTAAGGCTGTATCTGATTGGTCACAGCAGAAGCATTGTAAGGTTGTACCTGATTGGTCACAGCAGAACCATTGTAAGGCTGTACCTGATTGGTCACAGCAGAACCATTGTAAGGCTGTACCTGATTGGTCACAGCAGAACATCTAGTCCCATTGGAAGGCTGTACCTGACTGGTCACAGCAGAAGCATTGTAGGGCTGTACCTGATTGGTCACAGCAGAACATCTAGTCCCATTGGAAGGCTGTACCTGACTGGTCACAGCAGAAGCATTGTAAGGCTGTACCTGACTGGTCACAGCAGAGGCATTGTAGGGCTGTACCTGATTGGTCACAGCAGAGGCACTGTAGGGCTGTCCCTGATTGGTCACATCAGAGGCATTGTAGGGCTGTACCTGGTGAGGTCCTCCCAGTAGGAGTCCCACTGCTCAAAGTTGGAGCTGTTGTGAGTGGCTGTGTCACTCTCTCCGATCCCTATCAGCATGTCCATACAGCCTTCCACCTCCTTCCACGCCTCCACAGCAAAGCTGCCCCCACCCCCCTCCCCTTGGGGGTTTTGTCGCTGGGTTGTATCCCTGTCCTGGAGGAGAGGAAATAAAGAGAGAGGGAGAGAGAGAGAGAGAGAGAGAGAGAGAGAGAGAGAGAGAGAGAGAGAGAGAGAGAGAGAGAGAGGCCACAGAGAGAGAGAGAGAGTGTTTGGGACAGAGTGAGAGAGAGAGGACAGTGAGATAGTGAAAGAGAGTGGTAGAGAGAGAGGGAGTTTATTGTATAACGTATGGCGACAATGGGGAAAAAGGAAGAACTATAAAGAAATAGGAAGAAGAGGGGAAAAGGGTGAGACTGAAATGAATCTAAAATGGGAGTGAGTGAGAGGAATAGAAATGCGAGGGGGCGAGAGAGAGAGAGAGAGACAGGGAGAGAGAGAGAGAGAGACATAGACAGAAACACACAGAGAGAGAGAGAGGGAGAGAGAGAGAGAGAGAGAGAGAGAGAGAGAGAGAGAGAGAGAAAAGAGAACTAGTGAGTGATGGGAGTGGACGCAGCGCCAGAGAATGACAAGGTCTAACTTGATACTCAGCGCCGAAGTGGTGGGAATTGGCGGAACGGCCTTTGAAGTCACTGGAGCTTTTCATCTGTCTCTCCTCTCCGTCTCTGCCCCCCCTCCCCTCCCCTCCCCTTCCTCCTCCTTCCCTCTCTTCCTCCCTCCCTTCCTACTGCATCTGGTTCAGCCATCATATAACAAGCAATAACCTCTCTCAGCAGTAACCAGACTTTTATGGTCTTAATGTGGCTTCAATGAATAATATTGTATTTACTGAGAGACATATTTTTAAGGCAATTTGCTTTGGAGTTTTTCTCCTCGCGCTTCATCTTTGCTTATTCAGGCTGAGTCACATAGACTTTCGCACGCAAGCACACGCACACACACACACACACATACACAGACAGAGACTCGCACACACACACACATAGACTCGCACGCACACACACGTGTACGCACACACACTTGTACGCACACACACACACTTCTACGACCAAATGCATTTTTGAAGAGTTACACCACATATCCATGGACAGAAAGTACACACAAACATTGCATTCTGCACACACACACACTTTCTGTGTATACATTACAATAAAACGACTTTGTGTGTGTGTGTGTGTGTGTGTGTGTGTGTGTGTGTGTGT
>JAVQJS010153945.1:0-12219 GCA_036024795.1 Galaxias rostratus
CAGCAAGCAACCCCCCCCACCCCCCACCCTTCACCGTTTTCCAGCGCCAGCCATAAGCATGACCCAGAAAGCCATAAAAAGAACAGCGGCATTCTGCAGCGCACGCAGATTCCTCTCCAGCACCGGAGAACATCTGCTCAGAACCAGAGCTACCCTGAGGACATTGGAGCAGAAATGGCAGATCAAACTGCTTGGATGACTTCCTGATTCTTAATACGATTTCCCTTTTTCTGGAGTTTACATCGCGGAACGTTTTAGAGAGGAACAGATTTATGAATTACTTCTTCTTCTTTTTTTTTCTTTTTTTTTTGTTATTCCCAAACCAGTATTTTAAATAGGAGACAGATAAAACTCTTATCTGACACTACTTACACATTTATGATGGCTAAATCTGTCTGGTCTCTGAAGGGTACAGTAGCATAGCATACGTGTGGGTACACTACGCCAACCAGGGCCTATGCATAGTTATTCACTCGACTAGAAGGCCCATTGTCCTCTGTGGACCACGCAAAACTACTGACCTGTGCTTTTTTTTTTGCTTGCCCGTCAAATGCCATGGCAACACGGGCCCAGCACATTCACCGCCTGCATCCAGACGGACCTCGTTACTCGGCCTTGCCTCCCTTTGCCTGTTGTCTCGCCCCCAAAATGAAGCACTTTGCTTCAGCATGCGGGGGTCTTAAGAGGCCCCGACAGCCTCGGGCCCAATCTGGCTACGCTTCACACTGCAGTCAAGCACGCAGCATATTTCAGATCACGCACGCACACACACACACACACAACTGTAGTTTCCAGCCTGGCTTCTGATTTCGGAGAGTGAACATTTGGCAGTGCTAAAGTTCGTCGTAATAAACACATGTGAACTGTGTATGTGAAGCTTAAGACTTGTTTCCGTTGACATCCTAAAACGGTTTCAGTTCAACTGAATACAAAACGACCTTGGGATAATGAGGAATCCCTGAGTATCAAAACGCAACAATCAACGTTAAAAGGACAACAACAACACTACTACTACTACTACAGACATGGTCTAAAAATCACACGCAGCAGCTCAAGCTTTAGCTAATGTGGCGCTACACCCAAGTGTTAAATCCGAAAACAGTGACATGTTGCGTGTCTTCGAGGCAGAACGATTTAGGCCAAGGGGTGATGAGGTTGTGGTGGTGATGAGGCAGGACGAAAGCTCGACTTAAAACATGATTTGACTTAATTGGATTCTTGCGTACTGGTTGGCTGGCTGGCTGGCTAGCGAGGAGAATCGCTCTCAGCAATTTGTCTCCTTAGGCACTCAGGTCACATATCAGATGGACCTCTGTTGCCATGTAACAGTCAGCTCATGGTTGCTAACGAGCTGCAGAATGTTGGGCTAGTCTTTTGAGTGCTGTCACTGAGTGAACGTTGACGGTTTCTTGGGAGGTCGATTTTAAAACGGTTGTGCAGTCAGTAAACATTATGTTTATGTTCCGTGCAAAGCAGGTACATACTGTATTTCTTTAAACTAGTTCTGATATAAATATCTGGAAACTTGACCGGAAGTTCAATTGGATTCAAGATTTACAAATTGACTGCGCTTAAGCAAGGGTCGCAGAGAACCCAGTTACCGAAGTTTTACTGTGAAAATTCCTTTTACGCACGACCCACGTAGCGGATAAAAGTTAACTTTGTTGGATGCATTTCTTGTACATACGAACACATTGTAGAAAGTATCCACTTACCTCAAGAAACTTTCACTTGCAGATCGAAGTCTTACAACCGATAGACAGATTTGATTTTTAATAAGTCAATTCAGTATCCGAAAGTCGCAAAAACGAAACTCAGACGCGTCGACTGTACTCTAAGTTTCACTCAAGGACTTTAACTGTATGATTTTTTGCTAAAGAAAACGGTTTATACTCTCCAAACGTTGAGGTGGGAGTGACCACTGGCTCCCCGCGTGCGTTAGAACGAGTTGGAAAAGTTAGGTTGCGCGGGCAGAGCATTGTGCCCTTCTTATTGAATTTAAATGCCTGTCTAAAATTAAGACACAATCCTGGAGAAAATACGAAAAAGTGACGAGTTTATCATTTTATGGAATTAAATATCTAACCATCTGAAAGATTAGATCGGGATATTTTTCTATTATTACCTTGGTTCTTTTTATTAAAGTTAAAAATGAAATGAATTAGTGTTACTATTTCACAATTCAAAGGACATATAAAACATAAGATAGATTATCGAACAAACAAACACGTTTGCCAACACAATGTGTCCTGCAGGGTCCTCAGCCAATGGTCCTTTGACACATACACACACACAGACACACACACACAGACACACACACACACACACACACACACACACACACACACACACACACACACACAATCTGGGGTGGCTGGGGATTTAAAAAAAAAAGAAGGGGAGAGCAAGTCCTCCTTTCGGTTGTGGTGAAATAGAGATTAATACAAAACTCCCGGTGCCGCCTTTCACGGAGACAAATGTTTTTTTTACGTTTTGACCCGCCAAGACTTCCCACGGCCCCTCCCTATTCCAATCACGGCAGTCCAATAAACCCCCCCAGAGAATCTCTTCTTCAGCCTTGCTCACATTCAAACAAGTAGAACCAGTCGTTTTATTGTATCCGTCACGGTTGCAGTGCCATGACGGAATTAGACTCACACTTGCAGGTTGTTCATTTCACAATAGCAGATGACATGATTACCACACAAATCATAAGGTACATGCAGTTATTGCATACAAATCTATACCTTACTTAAAAAAAAGTACTTGAAAAAGGCCCATTTGCTGCATTGGGACTCTTTTCAATACAAATCGAAGTACAATCTAAATAATCTTCTTTGAACATAAGCTACTGCTATTAGGATTAATGTTGTCATGTATTACAACAGAAAGCGAAAATTACCTCACCAGCTCTTTAGCTTATTGGATTGCCTTGCACCCTCAGCATGCCACCAACAGAAACTAACAAGGAAGAGGATTAGACGTTCGGAAAATGGTTGCCATAAATTGCACAGTTTACATTTTATAAGGTAATCAGGATGTCTAATACATTGGATGCTGATTGAGTGGCACTCCCTCACTTCAAATTACACTGTACAGATGTAATTGGAGTTACTCTTTGTCGTGGGACACTGTGTATATAACATACATGCTTTTTTCTGCGCTGTTGTCTTAAAATTGAACTGCGACGTTGCCTTTCGAGTTCATGAGTCAGGAACCGCACTGTTTAACTGCTCATGACGGGAACACCCAGGTCACCCAGATTCCATTCCACAGGTTCTAAAGTAGAATGTTTCGTAGCTCTGACCCTTGGTGATCTCTCAACACTCAGAAGACGGCACGCGTGTCAATGATTGACACGGAGGTTAAATATACCTAGGTAGAAACGAGGACAGAACCTTTGAACAAGGTCAAATTGAGGCTTTCAAAGCTGCTGAGACAAGCACGTATTAGCCATAACACAAAAGATTTGTACAGCGCAAGCTGCAGATAGGAGTCTGCTTGTTGACCTCGGTTGTTCTCAGAGCAGAAACTATTATTATTAGTTCAATTAGGGGGACCAATCAAATCAGTTTGAGGGGTCAGAGCCCTGGCTGGGTCATCTGGGAAGTGAAAGCTGCTTTATTTCAAGTCCCAGTCTCAATTCTCTCTCTAATGCGGCTCATGTCTCTGTTGTATTTGGTTTCCATTGAAACCATGAGAAAAGATCCAACTGGAGAGCATCTGCATAAAAAGCAATTTACCGACTATCAGAAAAATAGAATGCATTGGGTATGACCTTGGGTTTAGGAGATGGTAAAATTGATCCCCTTCGATTGAAACGGAAGTTAGGATTAAGATTAAGATTATGATTCGCACATGCATGCAGTACATTTTTAATTTGATATGAAAATGGCCCTTGATGTGAGGACATTTTGTTTTCTGAAATCAATTTCGATAACTATACAATTTCTTCGTGTTGCTCACTTTTATGAAATGACCAACGTAAAACACACGTGTGAGGTTCATTTCAGTCGAGACATATGTTCTGGGTCTGAGTGGCGATTTGATGTGAGCGACACGTGGGAGTCCAGTGTGTACGTCTCATGTTCTTGGCATGCAGAGTACACAGCGAAAGTTGGGTTGAGACATGGGTTCAATGTATTATTTTGTCATTTGTTTAAACAGTATAGATTTTTTTTTTTGTGCAAGAGCAGCAGCAGCATACAACCCTGTCCTGGCCATATGTCTATGTAACGACGTATGAACCATGTGACCTAGGACTTGTTTAAAAAAAAAAACACCCACATTGAGCAACTTTTCCAAGCCAAAGAACACATGGACATACAGTACGTATGGGTTACCATATAGTACACGAGTCCTTTCAGTGGGGAGGACAGCCAGTCCTGTACAGTGAACTGCCTGGCTGAGGTAAGAGGTCTGACCCCATGTTGTTTCATAACTGCTGTCATCACAAGATTAAGACAAGTGTGGTGACAAGCAGCACAGCAATCTCTGAAATGAATAGCTGGAACCAAGCAAAACACTCGTATCCAGGGGGAAAGAACAACATAGTATGCTATCATTCAAGGGAATTCATGACAAATACTAAAAAAAAAACATACTATTATATACTATAATACTAATATTTACGGATTATCTACACTTAATTTAGCTAACGTAACATTATAATGACACACTGCAAGAACTCACTGTCACCATAACCACAGAATTATTTTTATTATTTTATTTATTCATACAGGGGTAACCGATATTTCATTGTCTGAATGTTTGGTGAAAAAATATGAGACCAATGAGAGCAAAAGATTCTGGGGGCAAGTTATAGAATCTAAAGACATGATATTAAAAATCACAAGACCAATCTCAAACATTGATATGGAGTGTGACTGCAGATAACTGATGTGACCTTTTTGAGAAATGAGATTAGTCGTAGTCTTAATTTAGGGTATGTTAGAACATGCTGTTTGAAGTCAAGTACATGCGGATGTTCAGAGAAACGGACATCCATATTTCAAGAGAAATACTAAGTAAGCGCATTGGTTAACAAGATCACACGTGATTGGTTCAACGGAAACAGTGTCGCACTCCATGAGGCCAGGAGAAGTCCAGGATGTTCTATTCATTATGGCAGATCAATTATTCATGGCACACCTGATGGTCAGCCGAGGCCAAAAGTTTATAGACGTCTAGTCATTCAAACTCAGTTTCTCACAGCTCCACACATTTCATGTCTTCATACGTTTATTTTAGGAAGTTAATTATGGAATACGCTTTGTTCACATCAGAGGTCATTGCGAAAGAATTAATTAGAGACAGATTGAATTCACCACGTCAGAATTCAAAAGGTGACATAAGAAACTTACTGTGGCATGAATTGTGGTTATGGTAATTGTTTTGAAAGCTCATAATACATTACAAACATGTTTTGAGGTTGTGTGTGTGTGTATGTGTGTGTGTGTGTGTGTGTGGGTGACCAAGGACAATGAGATAGTCTCATCTGCTTGTTGGCCGGTAACCTTTTGAGACCGTTAGGCCAGCATGGCGGCTCAGCGGTTTGCACTGTTGCCTCACAATAAAATGATTTTTGGTTTAAACCTCGGCTGACCCAAGTGTAGAGTTTTGCATGGTCACCTTGTGTTTGTGTGTTTCCACAGAGTGGTCTGGTTTCCTCACACTTGTGTTAAAAAACGTGGGTTAATATTCCTATCAGTGCCCTGACGAAAGCATTGCCAAAAGAACAGGAGTCAATTTGTCAATCTATCAGTCTGTGTATATGTCTGATCTGTATGTACAGAAGTCTGTTGTGATATGTTGGGTGAGCCAGTCTGGCATGGATTGGCTGCCGTGGTATCACCCAGACTGATTGTTATATGTGATGGCTGGCTTTCTGTCCAATCGTTGTGTGTCTATAATAAGTGACCACCTTGTAGAGAGGTTTGAGTTCTGAGAAAAGCACTAAAAACTAAATTCAATGAATGAATATTGTTTTTTTTGAAGCTCTGCATCTGATGACAACTGCACTGGGCTCTGCGCTGCTGTCAGGTCCCGTTGCCCCGGCGACCTCTTAGCCTACTTTTTGCTTGTTCTCTTCCTCAATACCCCTGTCGGTCTTGTGTTTATTGCATTTCAAATTGTATATTGTACAAAATGTATATATACACACACACACATTCTATGCCATGTACAATGACCTTGCGTGTCCAGAAAGTCTTCCATAAATGAATGGTGTTATTTTTATTATTATCATTTTTAACCCTATTGACCTGTTGAGCATGGCCTGCTGGGATCCAGGCTCTGTCTTTACCATCTAATGGTAATGGGAAAAGGATGTCCCAGACAGGATGCATAAGTGTGTCATTGATTTTTTGAGTTTGATTTAGTTTAGTTTGAGCTTGATTTGTTTGTGTCGCATGTGCGTTTGGTTACGGAGGCGTTAAATAAAAGGGTCGCTGAAAGAAACTTCATACATGCCATCCAGCTGGCCAGTCTTCCCCTATTAAAATGTTCTGTTATTCTTTGTGTGAAGGGATTGGTAAATTCCCTTCTTTTCCAATAATAATCAAGTTGGCGATGAAGTCCAAAAAACTCAAACCCCGTCTTGTCCTCACTTTCCCTCATTATGTTGCGTCCATTAACTGTTCAGGGGCATTTCGCAACACAAGTCAGTAAACAAAATTAGAGCTCTGTCGTCACCAGTTTGGCATGGCCAGAAATCATTTCTCTCACAATATCTATGATTGGGGAGGGGGGAATCGGCCTCATTTTAAATCTGCCCAAAATGTCCTTTCACGGAGGTCAGTGAGATGGACAAGGAATGCTGGTTGCTCAGGTCAGTGGGTGACATTTTGGATTTTTTTATCATCGGACGAAGATGCCCCGATTGGGGGAAAACGTTTGCGATCATGATGCTTTCAGAATATGAAAAGAAAAGAATGTTGATGTTGCTTTTGTTTTTGGCAAACAAGGAATATGGGTATTTGTTTACACATGAAAATGCATTTAGAACTGGACAATCTTACCTTAGACAGGTTTTCTATAGGGTGTGAGATCTTGCACGCTTTCCAGAATACAAATGCTTATTCCAGGTGGTTTGATAATTCCGTTTGTTACGACACAACAATAAACTCTCCGTTCTTATTTTTTATGAGCCGGATTCAATCTATTTGGTTGACTGGTGTGCCAACGGTGGATCTGAAAAACCTCAAGATAGTAGAAAGAGGCTAGAATATAAACTGTGGTGTTTCTCTATTTATCTGACAGACTTTAGATCTTTCTAACACTGTACTCAAACCATCTGGCAATCACTGCGAGTTCAAAGGAAACTACTTTTATGTATGTGCCTTTTCGATGTGCACATAAACACTCAAAATACTTGATTCATTTGAGCTTCAGTGAGGCACAAACATGATACCAGACATTTGAATGTTAAAACAAACAACAACAATGCAATCGCCACATGCTCCTTGTTCATCAACCAAAGGTCAAGTCAGGCTACGTAACCTCAGGGCACGTCAGGACACTCTCGAAGTCAACGTGACCGAGAGAACAAGGAAGTCAGATTGGGAAACAGGACATTCTGTGTTCTTCCCATCAGTCAAAAGGCTCCGAACAGTCCCCAGCTAAACTCACGCCATCAATTACCGTTCGGGTGCCATGTTCTGAGAATCCAGGCCCTCTTTGCATGTTCAGAACCGAGCAGTGGCATGCATGGAGACCCGCAGTGCTCCAGTTACTCCACGCTGAACCCCTCACCTCCTGGGGGCCAGGGCCCCATTGTCAGGATGACTTCAAAGTGAATTAAGCAGCCGGCCAGCCTCCATTCTTCCATCCACGAGGACGTGAGAGAGAACACAGGAGCCTGATTATTCCTGATTGACGCGGTCGCTTGGGACGGGCGCATCCAAACACAAATAACAACGCTGATTGACTCAGACTAAGTTCGTTTGTTTTCCGAGTTGCACCCTGATCTCTCAATAGGCCTGCTTTCGGTCGACCTCATCCTACCTTCGCCAAACGGTTACATTTGCCCGTTTGCGTAACAGCCACGTTTTCATGTGCGACCATTGTTTTGTAAACAAAGTGCCATGCCAGTGGAATGGCCAGTTAAGGTTTTTCATCAAGTTGAACATGTCTTCTACCCTCATTAGGCTGGAAACACAGTCTACGGCGCCCCATAAATAGCTGAGAGAAGTGTTTGAGGTTCTATTTAATAATCTCACACTCAAACATTTGGGGGTGGGGAGGTGGGGGGCGGGGGGTTGTTGGAATAAAAGAGGCAGGGAATGAATGAACAGAGAAACAGGGAAAGTCATGCTGAGGAGCACTCTTTGCTCTATGTTGCAAAGATGTTTTATGTTGCACTTTTTAAACATATTTAGTTGAAACGTTTTTTTTTTCGCAGTGAGATTAGAACGGCTTTTTTTTTTTTTATCTAAAGCACCTTTTAACTGCTCTTTTCAACTATGTGAAAGTTTATTGAGTTGTTTTATTTTTATTTCTTTTTTACAATTGATCACCAGGAAGGCATATACATATATATATATGCAAGATATACTGATTTCTCTAGTGTTAAATACCTGAATGCTGGAAAACTACAGATGAAATATTGCATAATTAGGGTGTATTTTCAATCTTTACTCCACTGTTGTGTAATTATTTTTTTAGGGTCAATAAGCCAAATTTAATGTCATGCAATGTTGTTCAAGTTACCGGGTTCTTGCTGACAGTTAAGGGGAAAAAACACATTATGAACAAAGCTAAAGACCCGTGTTTTTTTATTTTTAGCAAAAAACCTCTTACACCTCAGACGTTCCAACAGAATATTAAACATCAAAGGAACACTTTGAGCCAGGATTCGGATGAGGAAGGGAAATGCCTTGACCCTGTGAGGACAACAGGGGATGCCAGCAGGCTGAAGTGCTTTTCCAAAGAGTGGCAAAGTCATGAGGATTATTTAAAGACACAATCATGAGGAACTGCCTTATACTCGGGGACATTTATAAGCCACCGCAGCCATTTATCTAAGGCCCCCCCTTGGACTGTTTTTGTTTTGCGGTTTGGATTGAGGTTTGAAGTTTTGATTTGACTGCAGAGTCAGTCTACATAGTTATGACCATGGTGAGTTCACTCTGATGATTTAGCAAGTTCTGATTAGTTGTTACAAGTATATCGGTTCAAGATAAACAATCAATCCAATGGTCAAGATGGAGGGGAATGGATGTTATCAGCATTAATTAAGACCCACACCTAGAACACAGACACAATTTATATCTAAGACAACATTCAGGCTTGAGTGTCTCCAAATGGCACATACTGTCCCTTTTGTGACCTGGTCTTCACTCTGACCCTTCCCCCACATTGGAACAACAGCTTAGGCTTGAACATCCATGAGAATGCCAACATTTCACACACTACAGCAACAAGAGGAGGAGAGGAGAATAAAAGAGAAGAGAACGGAGAAGAGAGGACGGAAAGAAGAGAGGAGAAAAGAGGAAGGGGAAGGAGAGGAGAATAGAGGAGAGGAGATCAGAGGAAGGGGGAGGAGAGGAGAATAGAGGAGAGGAGAATAGAGAAAGGGGGAGGAGAGGAGAGGCGAGGAGAGGAGAATAGGAAAGGACATCTCGTAAACTTTCCCTGGACTATGGTTCCACTAGTGCATTTTTTTTGCTTTTTTGTGATTTTCCAGCACGTTGTTAAGCAACTGATTTTCACAACTTTCTCTCTGTCATGGATTATTACATTATGTATTGACGCACTGGACCTGGCATGAAAACAACCTTGCTAGAAGTTTAACAAGATGTAAACCACTTCACAGAATTTACTCAAATGTGGTGTTTGTTTGTTGTTCCACATTATTGATGTGGAAGTTCACTTCTTGAACTTTTCCTTGTAAAATCTTTTTTTTTGTTGATGTTTTTTTGTCAAATAAGTAGTGAGTTTTGCAGCCAAAGAAAACCTTCCATCGGCTTTGGCCATTGGACAGTGGTACAACTGAATCGAATGTGGGGCAGAGTTCTTGACGGTCAGGAAATCTTCCAAAACCAGAGCTTAATTAGTCGTCAGTGGGGTGTGAAACTGGGTCCAAAATATAGCTTTTGTACGTGACCTCGCGTTCAGATCCCCACCATTTCTGATCTGTTAGCACAGACACAGGATTTTTATAGGTGGTATTTTAATCCAGTGAGATTAACAGGGGACGTGCTGTGAAATGCAACCACTGCACTTGATGTGTTGCTACCTTTTTGATTTGAGATTTTAGCTTTTTATTTATTATTGTAATAAAATAGTCTAAGAATTTTTTTTCTCACACGCACGCACAGGCATGCACACACACACACACACGCACAGACACACACACACACTCACATACACACACACGCACACACGCACACACGAACACACACACACACACACACACACACACACACACACACACACACACACAAACAGACACAAACAGACACAGACAGTGCTGTGCAGTGAATTCCTGCTCCATCCACCTTCTAAGGGCCTGTGGATCAGTGCTCCCAAACATGTACTTAGATGTGGCAGTCTTTCTAAACAAGCCACAAAAGCCCTTTCGCCAAAGTGTTCACGTTCACTTAAGCCATCAAGCAGGTGGGAAGGGCACTTACATACATACATATGGCAGGGAGAAAAACAAAAGATCTTTTGAAAAACTCGTAAATCCTTTATGTGTTTCATGAGATCATTACGCATTTCCGCAAGTTGAAATCTAACTGCACTTTTGTCTGTTACACTTTAAGATTAGAAGGCTTTGAATTAATTCTCAAAAAAAAAACGACAAACCCAGACATAAGTTTTTATTATGTAACTCAATCCTTCAATCTCCTCTTGACCCACAAAATCAGACATAGATTGGGATTCGTTTTAGTGTATGTATGTACCCTGAAGCGCTTTGACCCAACCTGTAGGGCACTGCTGTTCCAGTTGCAGGAAAAACAGGAAAAACAGCATTACACAAAAGGCCAGCACAAAAGGGTGGGACCAGGTTTAAAGGACAACGGGATGAAAATATGAAGGGTTTCTTGAAAGGGTTTCTGTGTTCCATTGCATGCTTGTTAAAACCCCAGAATAGACACTACTTTATGTATATGAAACACAAACTTTTTCCAGGGTGACATGGGTCTCTGCTTACCAACAAGTGACACTTTTCAGCAGACAAATCCAACGGAGAAGTGTGAGCGCACACGCACACACACACACACGCCGAGAAGTGTCAGAACACCAGACGTGAGTGTGTGAGTGTGTGTGCCTGTGCACATGTGGGCAGCTTGCAAACTGTGTACTCTGCGTGTTTAGGTAAAATGTGTGACGCACAACATTTGCCTTGAACCCATTGACAGAGTGTGACCCTACTGAAGTTGCAGCGTTTATGTGACAGATTCCATAGTGAAAGGCTTTGTTAGGTCAAAGGTAGATTGGGTGACTCACCCTGTGCTTGAGGCTAACCTATATATTACATGTTTCCTTTTAGGGTTGGCACATGTTCCAAGTCTGCATGCAATGCAAAAGGCTAGTCAAGGTAAGAATGTCTATGAGAATGTGTGTGTGCGTGTGTGTGTGTGTGTGTCTGTGTGCGTGAGAGAGAGAGAGAGAGAGAGAGAGAGAGAGAGAGAGAGACAGAGAGACAGAGAGAGAGAGAGAGACAGAGAGACAGAGAGAGAGAATGCGGTGCACATGTGTGCGTGTGCGTGCGTGTGTGCATGTGTATGTGTGTGCGTGTTTTTG
Organism: Galaxias rostratus; assembly: GCA_036024795.1. Classification (NCBI taxonomy): domain Eukaryota; kingdom Metazoa; phylum Chordata; class Actinopteri; order Galaxiiformes; family Galaxiidae; genus Galaxias; species Galaxias rostratus. The sequence goes on from JAVQJS010153945.1 coordinate 11,752, forward strand.
TGCATTGGTTAGGTGTTGTGAGAGCATGTTAGAGACACTGGTCAACATTAGCCCAACATCAGAAAACATGTATGACAAATGCCGAAGTGCTGAACAAGGTTACGGAGTGACAGTAAAAAAGCAGGCCGTCACAGCCTAGCTGTTTTCTGCTTGACAAAGCACAACAGTTGCAGACAGGTACAAAATGTACCCTCTGAGAAACCGCGGGAAAATACAGTAAAAGTCAGACAGGAGGGAACCAAATCAAAATGTAACCTTTTGCAAACTAGCCATCAACATTCTTTATATTACTCACATCACCCTTACCATTCAACACCATTAATAAACTATAGACTTTGTGAAATGAAAACCTTTCTAAATCAGCAGAGTTCATGCACACACACACACACACACACACACACACACACACACACACACACACACACACACACACACACACACACACACACACACACACACACACACACA
>JAVQJS010153953.1:0-16926 GCA_036024795.1 Galaxias rostratus
AATCATTTGAGTTGTGTGTGTCTCTCTCTTTACTTTTATATCTCTCTCTCTCTCTCTCTCTCTCTCTCTCTCTCTCTCTCTCTCTCTCTCTCTCTCTCTCTCTCTCTCTCGATCTCTCCCTTATCCCTTTCTCTAGGGATTGAGCTGTGTTTGCCAGGCTGGCGCTTCTCCATGACCATGGTGGCCAGCTTCCTGATGGTGGGCGGGCAGCTGGTGATGCCCGGCGTGGCGGCTCTGTGTCGCAATTGGCCCGATCGAGATGACTGGCAGGTGCTCCAGATTGTCATCATCGGCCCATTCGTCCTCATGCTGCCCTATGTGTGGTAAGGCCCGCCCACACAGGGATTCCACTGTGGGGGCAGAGTGTTGTCCAGTAGGACCAGGCGTCAGCTTGTACAGTACACACTGATCAGCTCACAGAACACTGTGCTCACTGTTCAGACCCACGAACAAGGTTCTCTTTATCCCATTGTGCTGCACTCTTTCACCCGCTCTGTCTTTCTTCCCTCTTGCACTCTTAACATATTCTGTTCTCATTCTTCCCTATCTCCTTCCCCTTGTCTCCTACTCTCATCTCCCAGGATCTTCCCAGAATCATTGCGTTGGCTTCTGGCCACCCAGCACTACCGCAGGTCCAAAGTCATGATGCTGTGCATCGCCCAGAAGAACCAGGTTGACATGGCAAGCGAGCCCAGTGGTGTTCTGGCAGGTGAGGGCACTTGATGCGACTGGGCGCCAGAGAGACAGAGTACCTGATTGGAAGTCTTGCACTACTTCTGATTGAACTCTTGAAAAGAAAGACACCTGGGAGCCCCTTTCATTTCTGTCCAGCTGCTCTCATGGCTGTTCACTATTAATATTTAATATTGGCAAAGAAGGAGGTCATGTAGCAACAGGTCCTATCTTTCATTGTGATGAAATGGAACTGCAATGGACACACACACAAAAATGTGCCATTGTAGCACACAGTCAAAGACCCCCCCCCCCCCACACACACACATGTATATATATCCATGTATATGTATACATGTATATATACATATATTTGCCCAAACAAATCTCATATGTACAGATTCCAGTCTCTGCCTTCAAAATTATGAAATGGGCCGTAAAAACCTGGAGCCGTGCGCAGACAGTCCATGTCACTGTCTGCTTTTAACTGGAGGATCGATGAGGTGTAGACACTCATGACAGAAGCCATTACGACATGGGGCTGTCGGAGTCACTATTGCGATCTGTCCCCTGAGAACCCACCGAGGGAGATTAATGTCTCCACTGCTTGACCACATCTTTTCCCCACATTTTTGCACAATTCAATCAAAAACAATCACATTTCTGTTGATTAAATCCAAAAATCCGTTATGTATTGTACAGCTGTGTTTTAAGTATCCATGATCATGTGTTTGTAGATGAGCCGTTTGTAGATGTATCTCTGAGTGTGTATCCTATCCTTTCATCAGAGCTGGAGCAGGAGCTGCACAAGAAGCCCCAGAGATCCTGCATTGTGAAGATGATTAGCACCAGGAACCTGTGGAAGAACATTGTGGTGCTGTGTGTCAACTCGTAAGTATGTGAGCATTTCACATCAGAGAAATCAGGGCAGGCCTACATATTTGGATACGAGAGAATATTACTGACCGCAGGACTGACTAGTACCCCCCCATTACTATAAAATACAGGTCTGACTGCTACTTTGCATTGATAAAATTGTGTGTGTACGAACGTGTGCATTTGTCTATAGTTTGACAGGGTACGGCATCCATCATTGCTTCGCTCGCAGTATGATGGACCCCGAGGCCCAGCCCACGGCCATGTGCCACGCGGACTACTACACCATGGCCGGCATTGCCATGGCAACCTGCCTGGCGGTGTGTCCGGCCGTGGGGTTAATGGGCCGTCGCGGGGGCCTGCTCACCTTCATGATCATCACTGCCCTAGCGTCGCTGCTCCAACTGGGTCTGCTCAACTGTGAGTGCTCACGCAGAAGGCACACTCCTGTGCACACCGCACAACTCCAGTCCATGCTAGCTCGACATGTCAACAACACAAATGTTCATAAAGGGGCAGGGTACTTCCACGAAGCTATTCATGTTTCTGTTCCTGCCACTTAGTGGCAATAGCTTGCAAGGCTTCCGTAAAAAAAGCGTACCACATTCTGTATCTCTTCTTGACCTACTTTTAAGTTTTGTTTATCATTATCTCAGCCGTTCTTGGTAAACCAAGGGGAAAAAATATAGATGTTCAGTTTTCTAAATGGTTGTCCTTCGGCTTGTTTGCCTCTACTTTGACCTTTGACTGTCTGACAGTGTAAATGTTCTTCTCGTCCCCCCACCCATGCTGGAATCCAGTGATTGGGAAGTACAGCCTGCGCCATGACATAGGTACAGTGGGACTCTGGAATGGGAATACAAGTTGCCTGCTAGTCTGCACATATTCAAGGAGCATACCATGTTAGATTATTCCTAGAACCACTTTGGTAAAACCCAACGAAACAGTGTTATAAAGAATGAATGAGTCATTTAAATTCAAGGTTAGCACATAGCCTTCTGTCTGAGAACCTTATTATACGCCTCTCACTCTGATCCATAATTCACCCAGACGAAATGAATGTGGCTATTCGAATGGTTGGTATGATTTCTCCTTTTTGTTTTGGCCTAGTGCTTACAGACACTCTGAACAGGAAGTTCTCGGTGGCCTTCTCTATCATCGGTATGTTCTCTTCCCACGCCGTGAGCATCCTCAGCATCTTCTTCTGTGCCGAGATAACACCCACTGTCATCAGGTGAACTGCACCCTAACTTCCCCCCCCACACACACATCAATGACTACATTGCCATTAGACTAGCTGGCATAAACTCCTGCAATGTAAGCTTTTCAAACTGTCAAGAGCAAGACGGACAAGAATTTGACTGGTACGTGTGTGGTTGGCTCCATCTTGTGGTGTACTGTAGTATGAGACAGACAAAACAAAAACTCCCCATATGCGTTGACCAAGCTCCCAAAAAATGGCCTCTCCCAACGTGCAATGCTCTTCTAAGCCTTTGCCTCGACTGTCTGTCTGTAGGGGTGGTGGACTGGGTCTGGTGCTGGCCAGCGCAGGCTTCGGCATGCTGACCGCCCCCATCATGGAGCTCCATAACCAGAAGGGCTACTTCCTCCACCACGTCATCTTCGCCTGCTGCACCCTGCTGTGTATAATCTGCCTGCTGCTGCTGCCCGAGCCACAGGGACAGCCCCTTCCAGAAAGCTTGGCTGACGGGGAGAGCTTCACGCGACAGATCCTCCTCCGCCCAGGGGAGCAGCACCTACTCCTCACCAAGACAGACAGGGACTACTCCCGCGTCCATGACACGCCACTGCACCTCTCTGCCACAGGGGGCGCAACAGTGGCTGTTGCCACCGCTCTGGCAGCGGTGCCATCCTCCTACGCCTATGCCACAGGAGGGGAGGTGATTGTCAACAGCACAGTAGCCAACGGCGTGCGTGGATCTTAGTAGCAGGTCAATATGACTGTTTAACGACTCAAACTTTTATGTTAGTCAGGGTTCATGGACTAAAAACCCTTTTTTTCCATATTTGTTTTGTACTAAACCAAAATACTGCAGCGTAATAGCTGGAAGTTTCCAGAGGAACTATTTATGGTCCTATCAAGACTATACCAACAGACATGTAGTCAGTAGGATGTGGGAGAGTGGTTCAAGACTTAAATTTCTAGAGGGTTTGATACAAGATAGGCTACTTGGAACTTTTCAAGTCCGTGCATGTTATTGAAGCAAACTGAAAGTGTGCACCAGTTTTGAGCATATCATAAGACTCAATTTGTGAGCTGGTATCTACTGGCAGAGATGAAAAATAATATTGTAGTCATTAAAAAAAAGGTGTGTGTTCCAACTAATAAAAGTTGGAATTGTGAGAAGATGATACTGGGGTGAAAATGTAGCCTCTTGACTCTCAATGAGTTGTAATTGCACTAAATGTCAGACACAATCAATTACGTGTGATTGTTTTCAAAACATTGAGGTTGCAGGGATTGGCTTAACCAACTACTCTAAATAGCTTAAAAGGGCAAAAATAAATGTACATGTGAATCTTTGTTTCAATATAGCTGTGACGCCTTTAAAATGATAAATTGGCACTTTATTCTCAGTTTAAAGTAAGTAGTATTTTGGTTTTCAAAACCTTTCAGTTAATCTATGTATGGTAAATTATGGCTGCCAAAACATTGTGAATCACAGCCGGAAACCTTAGCCTATTGTGAGGTTCTTTAAAAAGATCTGAGGGTTGAATGGACAATTACGTCTTATGACACATCTCAGCATCTAAATGGCTTCTTCATGACGGTTCTGTTATTCTACAAACCTAAACACCATGTAAATGAAGTAAAACAGTGTTTATTTTATTAATGTTGCCAATGGTGTTCTGTTGCTCCCCTAGGTAGCTACTCCCTCCCTTAGTTATTCTCTGTAATGCGGCAATATTGTAAGTTGTAATCCTTTCTAGGATGTGTTACTAGCACGATCAAATGTGAATGGCCATGCCAGGAAGCACAATATTTGCAGATTTTTAAAAGAACGTTTAGATTAAGTTTAGAGTAATACAGCATTGTCAAGATGCCTATGTAATAGAATAGCTGAAAACATTCACCTACTCTTTCCTACGACTCTCTAAAATGTTTGTAATTGTGCCACTTACTGATGTCTAGACTATCAAGTTTAGTTGTTGTTTTTTACTTACTGCACACATTGAATAGTGTTAGTGAACATTTTTGTCAAAACAAAAATAAATAAAACAATGGACTTGTCTTCAGGTCAGGTAAACATGCCATATATATCTTTCATAACACATTCATACACACATGGGGCGTACTTTGAGAAATTTACATTGGTATGTTTTTCACGTTGAAATGTTTGTAGTAAAAAAAAAAAGATAATACCATAGGTGACTCAACCACTAATGTTGTTTCCCAAGTGTTAATTTTTAATATGATACATTTGTACAAAAGCCATTAATGTTTTGATAATAAACAATTTATTGGTAAACAAATCAATAAATGAACACTTGACATGTACATATCTGGGGACTTTACTTGCAATAATAGGGCTGCTCATTTTGATATTTTCAGCCAGATGTAAGGTAGTAAGTAAGGTAAGGGGTAAGCATGGAAGAGCCAATTCACAAATATTTCAATATTAAAAGTAGGACCTGTAAAGGAAATTAGAATAGGTCTGGATGAGTCTCCAGTTCCCTATTGATCCTCTTCTCCACCAGGATGGATATGTTGGAGTCTGTCATTGGGAGATTGTAACTCACAAAAACCTGCTTTTTGGTCTTCTTAGCTGTACAAAATAGCAATATAAAAACATTACATAAGCGTAACGGTATATAAATGTATATGTATAAGTACATGTGTACGTTTGTTTGACAAAGGCTTACATAATTGGAATGTATTTACACTTCCGAGTTAGCTGATAAAAAAAAACTACTGAAACATGCATGACTGTATAGACAGCGACTTGGGTCAGATCCGTCCCATACCTAATCTTTCAGCCAGGGAATTTGGAGTGGTGTCTGATGGGTCCCCTAACAGCGAACTTGACAAAGGCATTGAATCCTGAAGAAATAGTTTCATTGATCAGGGAGCTATATTCTGGACGGGAGCAAGGAAGCGAAACTATCTAACGAAATCGTTTCTGGAATGAATATACGGTAGGCTATATTTTTTAGAGACTTACGTATTTGCTGGTCATTGACACGGCCAGGTTGGACAACACTGGACTCGAACCGACCCAAAGGAAAAACCCTCCGTTCAGTTTCATCACATGAAAGTGCACGACTTGCTCCAAGAATTTCTCGGAGAAATTATGCACCGTTATGGCCTCGCCTGAAGCTCCATTTCCCGCTTCATTCATTGTTTTTTGTGGAAGGTAAGCACCTAAAAGTAAGACATTTGAACTCATGCGCGTCTATCCAGTCAATAATGAACCATTCACTTCCTTGTTCCCGAACATAAACTCAAAGCCCTAAGCAATCGATTGAAGATTCGTGTTCTCTTCAAGTTTGAATTTGGCATAAAACACCACCGAACACATATTTAATTATATACATTCTAATAATTATAAAAAATTAAATGTTATTGAAAATGACGAGTCTCTAAAACTTTTTTCCTTATTTTAATTATACTTATTCTTGATCGCTAGCCCATAAAAATAAAAAAATCACTCTTCCAAAAAGTCCTCCACCAGCCTGTTAAACTCAGCATCGAACCGTAGATGAAGATTGTGTTTCCCCTCTGGCATTATATGCAATCTGGGGAGACAGAATTATAACATATTTTACCATAGGGTCGCAGTAACAACAGTTTAGCAAATGTATGGGTACATCTGTGTCTGATTACCGCGAGCCCTTGATGTGTTGGAGGAGAAACTGTGGGTGGAAGCTGGGCACCATCGGGTCTCTCTCCCCATGCATAATGAGGGTTGGGCAGCTGATCTGGGGTAGCAGCTCAATGCAAATACTTCCTAAACACAGGAATCCCCCAAAGCTCCATAAAGGTACTCTGATCAGACTAATAGGAATAAGACATTTAAATTCTGATGGTTTATACCCTCTGGTCTGTGAGAAAATTGGGCAATTCCATCCACCCAAGCCTCCCATGTCTTGGTAAAGAGCTCCACTCCGTAAATCTCTTCCATTGGCTTCCTCATCCTGGCGCTCCATAGAGAAACATCACGGATCCCTGAAGAAGAAAACATGGTATCATTATATATCAATAATTGAAATATGAATTTATGCAGCACCGTGGCTCAGTGGTTCGCACTGTTGCCTCACAGCTTGAAGTTCTGGGTTCAATCCCCGCCTGACCCAAGGGCCTTCGGTGTGGAGTTTGCATGTTCTCCCCGCGTTAGCGTGGGTTTCCTCCCACAGTCCAAAAACAAGCAGGTTGATTGGTGACTCTAAAATTGTCCTTAGGTGTGAATGCGTGTGAGTTGTTGTCTGTCCCAATGTGTTAGCCCTGTGATGGACCGGCGACCTGTCCAGGGAGTACCCCGCCTCTCACCCAATGTCGGCTAGGATAGGCTCCAGCCCCCTCGCGACCCTGCATAGGATAAGCGGTACTGCTAATGGATGGATTCTTAATTTCAATGTTTAGTGTATTAACACACAGAAACATAACTCTTAAGTTGTACCATTGTATATTTTGAGGTCTTGCTGCGAGACATATGCATTGGATCCCCAAACCACCATCTTGTTAATCAGAGAAGGGTTATTTGCAGATGCGATCATAGCGGTGATCCCTCCATCACTCCACCCCAGCAAAGAAAACTTGGCAAAGCCTAAAGCCTGAAAGACAAACAACCACTTGTACATTACTGAGTAGAAATCAAATCAAAAAACATTTAATACGTTTGCAATGTATATCTAGGTGGTCTCACCGTCATAAGGTCCAAAGCATCCTTAGAATCTCTCTCAAAGAAATCTGGTGGAAAGTCTCGCTCAGGGGGGCGTGAGGAACCATACCCACGAGGGTCAAAACCCACAACAGTGAAGCGTTCCTTGTTCAGCAATTTCAGTTGAGGTCCGAAGTCCGTCTGACTACTTCCTAAGTTTAGGGTTAGAGCAAAATACAACAATAAGCTTCTTGAGCTACCAATGACGTTCCAGTGGCCTACCACATTAATGGTGTTTCTTCACACTATTATTGAGGCGTGAGCTATGTGTGCTTTTGCAATTGCATGGTGTCCTTGTTTCTTACCTAGGGCCCCAGGGAGAAGCAAAACAGCATGCTTCCCTCTGCCAGTTTGCTGATAGAACAGGTCGACACCATTCACGTGTTGCTTACCGGTAAGTACTGATGTACTAGTAGAACACAAAGCAATTAACATGAAAAATAATTAGAATACCATTTGTTTTCGTTAGACCTAACCATATTTTATGCTGGTAACTTTTATTAAATCAAAGATTTTCTCTGAACACGAAAACAACATAATTAAGGAATAGGTCATGGATCCATTCAGATCAGCTGGCACCATCACGGTGTCACACTGCGATCATGCCATCTACACTACAGACGTGGTCGGGTTATCCGCACTTCATATTCTGTTGCGCTTTAACATGGCTTGTTTGGAAAATCGTGAGCCTCAACATAATGGTACAAATAAAAGCAGTTTTTAATACACTGAAATATACACACAAAACGTTCTTTTCATATATTTTTAAACAGTTATGTTTATGCAATATTTGTGTAAAGCATGCACCAATGCAGCTGTTATCATTTTCATGCTCTTTTATTGCAGCATTTCTGAATAATTGCATACTCAGACCCTATTATTTATTATTGCTTCATGGGTCGCTTTCAAAATCCCATAAAAACGACAAATCAAATAGTTTTCAACAAAATCCAACTTAGGCTTGTACATCATGGCCTCAATTACCACTGTGATAACTTTCGTGTTACTTTACAGCATTTTGGAATAGTTAAATGCTTAAGTTGGACAATATTCTTGTGTATAGATTTATTGGCATATTTAAAAAATATATAAAACAAGCAAATCAAATTGTTTTCAGGAAACTCCGCCATAGTCTCAATGTACCTCTGAGATAACTTTCAAATTATTTTACTGTAGAATTTTGAATCATTGGGTGTAAAAGTCAGATGCGATAAGCAAAAAAGTATTATTTCAAAGTTTCATAAAATCTGCAAATCAACTTGTTAACAGAAAACTCTACCACAGTACTTGTCAGCACGACCCTGTACTCTATGATGGATTTTGCTATTTGGATGAGTTAAAACGTCATTCCTTTTAGGCCTGCCTCTACATTGTGTGGACTGGCCTTGTTTTCTTTACTGTTGTAAACATGGAGACGTCAACCACAAATCTGAATAAAAGATAATAGAGCAGATCTTGTGTTTTGTGTCTTCATCACACTTTCAGTATCAACAGCACAGAGAAAATAACAGGCTCTGCCAAAAAACACTGAACTCAAATATACATTATTATCTGACATGCTCAAAAGTAAAAAGGAAAGGAAACAGCAATCAAACTCAAAGAGTCTATAAGCTTTTCACAAGATGTTGCAGTTGCAGCACCTTGCATGGGCAGTGACAGATTCGGGTCTCTGAGCTAAAGCTCCACTCACCTACTTTTTTTTCTAGTTGTCCACCCTTTTTCCTTGTAATTTTCTAAATAAATAAATACATGCAAGGCGGTATTGAATGCCAGTGCCAGAAGTCCACATTTTCTGCCAGACAGCAAATTTTCTAATGGTGGATTGGTTTGATTTTGACTAAATCAACCGGGACAGCCTAAGATCAGAATAAAAAGACCTAGAGCGCATCTTCTCCTCTGTCTGTAACTCTTAGGTCACGTGGGCAATACACTTGTTTTAAATCTACTTTGAAAGCTGTGAAGCTGTGGGGCTTCAGCACCATGGTCAGCGACAGTTTATAATTTTACAGCTATGTACATAAAGAAGAAGACGAAGAAGAAGAAGAAGATTCTTTGGCCGTCTTTCAAGTTAATTTAGTGCAGCAATCTTATTTAATATTTAGATAAAACAAAAATACTAAGTTCACATCATCATTTCAAATTAGATAAATAGTTATAGTATAGTATTAGTAGTATATAATATATATTTATCTCTAGACGGCACCTAAATATGTCGTTTTCCCCAATCTACTTGATGTCCACAATAATTGAACACAGTAACGGTCTGTACCGCAAACTTCACCATTGGGACGATTTGAGTTGAGTCCCGCATGTCACAGTTTATACATTAATCAAATATTGTAACGTTTAACAAATTCTTTACAACCCGGACAGGTCGCCAGTCCATCACAGGTCTGACACAGGGACAAACAACAACTCAAACTAACATTCACACCTATGGACAATTTAGAGTCATGAACTTCCATGTTTTTTGGACTGTAGGAGGAAACCGGAGCACCTGGAGGAAACCCATGCTAACACAGGGAGTACACACAAACTCCATACAAATAGGGCCTTGGGTCAGGTTAGGATTGAACCCAGGACTGTGTTGCTGTGAGGCAACAGGCCACCCAGCAAATTCAATGGAATGTAATGGAAGTAATAATATAATAACTTTATAGTAAATTGTGCAAATCTTAAATTTGAATGAAAACCACTGGATAACAGCTGGTGACTTCTTTTAAGAAAACATTTATGATATCTTGGTGATGTCCACTTTTAAGCTAACAGAGCAAAAGATGTCTAGTAAATTCGTCCAAGGCACAGAGTAAAGACCTAATGGTGCAATGCAGCAACTGTGGTACCTAGTCCCACCCAAACTGTGTGTCAGTATCAGACAAAGCATTGGACACTACCATGGTACATCAAACTGCACCAAATAGAAAAGAAAAAGTAAGCTTATAGGCTTTCTGAGTTTAATTGCGGTTTCCTTTCCATTTTCTTTCGAAGCATATCAGATAATAATGTGTCTTTGAGTTCAGTGTCTTTTGGCAGTAGAGCTTGTTAGTTTCGCTTTGCTGTGGTTACTGAAAGTCTGATAAAGACAAAAAACACATCATCTGCTTCTTTTATTATTCTTCTATGTCTTTTTATTCAAATAGTTCTGACATATCTATGTTTAAAACAGTAAAGAAAACAGGACCAATTCACACAATGTAGAGGCAGACCTAAAAGGAAAGAAGATTTAACTCATCCAATGAGCAAATCCATTATAGGGTCCGGATAAAACTTAAAGTTTCAAACAATTTACAAAATAAATACAGGCAAGCGTGAGAAACAGATAAGACTCAAGTTGTCACATGTAGGAACCCTGTGGAACCTCCAAACTCTGTCTAAGAAGATTAAGGTATATAAAATATCAAAGTAGTTTGGAGTCAGTCACACCTCGTTGACTTCCCCTCTGCACTTGCCCTCAGGGAATCTCTACCACCATCTTAAGTGTCGCTTGCTAAATCTGCAAATCTGAAGTGAACTTGGTGAGATCAACACTCAGAGGGCTGAGGGAGCGAGTGAAAAATGATGGTCACTTCAGAGGTGTATATCACCCACAATGCATTGCTGTGTATTTGGAGCAAGAAAATACATCTGTGATTAGGTGGCAATAATACCCGTAAAGCCCAGTTGCTCAATGTCAAAGGGGAATATTAATAAATTGAGGAAGGTATCATAAAGCAGGTGCGGTACTAAGGCCTGGTTATTGAGCTATAGCCAGGGGTCTTATTTCTCCAGCCACAGGTCCACATGTACCTGCAAATATGTAATGTTATAACAAGCTTAGACATTTATTTGTATAGTTATAACGACTTTGCTTGACCTAGAGATGCATATTGAGACTAAATCTCAAATTGTCAAGCGTAATGTTAATTTAACGGCTCTCTGAGATAATATATTGTTGTCATTTAAAGCAAAACAAGAGAAACTGAGGACGGGATAAAAATGTGTGGAAATTGTAGGATGTGGGTTGATATGGTTTCATTATGGTTATGTATTAATTTAATTCATATTTAGAGAATATTAGAATAACCAATTAGAGTTAGATAAAGGAGTGTTCATTGAATGAAGAAGGTTTACGGAATTCTACAGTAAAATGTACATGCTGTTTTTCAGATTTTAAACCTTCCAAAAAGGAGGATGTGTATTAGAGGGGCTCCCTATTCTTCATGGAGAAATACCATTGTGCATTGACTTCCATATTTTCAAATATTAATATTTGTTTGTTGTAAATATGAACATACACAAGGCGTTCACAGGGAACATATATTTTATAAATATAATGCATGAGTTTATCACTTCGATTCCTAAGGGTTCAGCCTCTGGTGTTTCAAAAGTCTACACAAGCTCTTGTCATCAATCTAGCAATAATCGCTAAGATAATCATGATACATATAACATACATTGATCCATCCATCCAATCAATATCAATATCACTTTTCCTATAAAGGGTCGTGGGCGGATGCCTATCCCGACCGACATTGGGCGAGCGGAGGGATGCACCCTGGACAGTTCGCCGGTCCATTGCAAGGCTAACACATTGGGACATACAACAGGTGGGGATCGAGCTCAGGACCTCCTCGCTTAAGGCAACAGTGCTAACCACTGAGCCACCGTGCTGCCCTACATAGATATAACAAACATACAGAAACATTCATTTCAATTTATTTGAAACTGGCATAGCTAATTGACAACAAGACTCATTTAAACCAGTATGCAGGTATTTCTGATTATTTGTAAGCACTATAAGGCCAGGCTTACAACTGGCAGTTGATCAATGACAGTTTGCGTTGAAAGTATGAAAGGAAAGGTTTGTTAAATTCATATCCCACCCCCACATTCCCTCTGTTCTCCGAGTGGCCTCAGCGCAAGGTATTCAATTATGTCATACTTAGGGCTGAGAATAAGTGAACGAGGGTGAGTGGAACTGCAATTGGAACGCAACTATAGTCTAACCGAAATGTCGATGGCGTGACCGCAGTGCCATCGAGTGCATATTTATGGAACTGCAAAATATACATTATTCACGCATGCATGAGGACCCTTGATCTTTCAACATGCTTGTTTATCATTGTAAAAACATTTGATAAGATTAATTTGAGCAATGCAAAACAAGTTTCGCGTTTTGTTTTACCAGTAGCGCTGAATCACTTGTATAGCTTTTCTACTAGTGTAGCCTCTGTGTAGAGAAGTGGAAAGTCGTCTTCCCCGTAACATAACTTCTGATGTTACGAAAAAAAATCGACACTAAAAAACTACTTGCAATATATTTCGATTCGTGAAGCTTCAGACAGAAATCCTCACTAGCACGATGTTTCCTCAAAATGTTGATATCCTTGTTTAGGGAATGACGAACAGAAGGTAATTGATCAAGGACGTACATTCAACAGTGTTGTAGCAGTAATGGCGAAGGAACGGAAGTAAAATCTCAACAATCATTGAATATTTTTTAAATACCAATACAATGGCTGTGTTCGGAATCGCCAACGTACATGCTATCTACATACTCATGGAGTACATACCATGTAGCAACTGCTTAAAACTTAATGAATTATGTTACTTTTTCACAAAGATTCATTCATATTGTTAGTAAACTTAACTGAAACACGTTACCAATGCCCAGATATTTTTGTACTGCAGTTTACTGCAGTTCATGCTAAGAGGAAGTGGCCGCATTGCATTTTGGAGAGTGAAGCATGTCTAGTATCCTCTCTCGGGTTCTCAACATTTCCCCAATTTCAGTGAACCAATCACCCGGGAACATTTTCCATACTCGAATTTCACATACTATTGCTGCGTTCCAATTGCATTTCAACATGCCCTCCTTGACTCCCCCTCCACACTTGCCCTTCAGGGAATCCTCTTAAATGTTGTTCCATTAGTTTGCAAAACTGAGGTGAACTTGGTGAGAGCGGCCCTCGAAGGGCTGAGGGAGAGAGTGAACAACGATGGTCACTCCAGAGGTGTATATCACCCTCAATGCATTGTTGTGCAATTGATGCAAGAGCAATATGCAATACATCAGTAGTTAAGTGGCAGTAATGCATGTAAAACTCCAGGTGCACACCACCAACAGAGAAAATTTATAAATAGAAGAAGGTATCATAAACTTAGCCATAAAAGCTAGAATAGTCATGATACATGTCACAAATAGACAGAAACATTCATTCCAATGTATTGGAAAATGACACAGCTGATTGAAAAGCTTAATTTAAACGAGCATTCAGGTATTTCCCATGTTTTGTAAGAAGTACTATACTGCCAAGATGACAACTGGCAGTTGATCAATTACAGTTTGTGTTGAACGTGTTCAAGGGGAGGTTTGCTGCATTTAAATCCTCCGATCACTCTCCCTCTGTTCTCCTAGTGGCCTCAAGGTGACGTATACTGTTACATCATACTAAGGGCTGAGGCTCAGCGAACAAGGGGAAGTGGAGCTGCAAATGGAACGCAGCTTATGTATAGCATGCTGCATACACATTTTCAGACAAATGTATTATATTAAGTATGCATAGTATGCCATTCTGAACACAGAAAATATCAGCTTTCATTTTCAAATTGTTAATGCATGGAATTAATAACAATTACATGCCCACAGAACAAATGTGTTCATCGAAAAGGGGAATTTTACTGCCAGAAAATATTTAAATAAAGAAAGAAAGAAAGCGGGTTAAGATAAATCGGAACCTTGTATATTGGCCTGTATTGTTCTAAAAGCATTGACAAAAATGCATGTCCTTAAACAGTATTTTCTTCAGAACTAAGGCCTTATATAGTCATCACCTCGCAAACCAGCAAGTGATCGGCTCCATTGGTTCTCCTTTGGCGCTTCCCCCAGGGCTGTCACACAGGAATGGCCCATCTCTAACATCGTAGTCTGGCAGGAATGTGCCTGTCCCATGACCCCTCCTTGGTCTAAATATATATCTCACAGAGTGCTGGACTGTTACGGTCACATTACATCATCCCAACACAACACAGCCTCAATCCACCAGGCCATGATGAGCCACCTACATGTCAACTGCTTTATCATGCCATAAGGTCCACAGGAAAAGTGGCATGAGTCTGAGGGAGTTCTAAAAACTACATCTCCCACTGCGCAACAACAAAGGACAAATGATCACCCTCTTGAGTGGGCTAACCAGCAGCAACTGATCCCTCAGGACTGAAGGATAGTTATTTGGATAGAACTTAGCATTAAGGTATACTCGGTAAAATGGCAAAGTTCAGGAGATAAATTGAGTCACTGGATTGAAACACGTTGCCATTTGAGATTTCGTAGACATGGGGAATGGAATCAATAAGGTAAAGTCAATGAATCACTTCAATACAATACGTCATATGATTGAAAATATAATGTTGAACAAACAGCTTAAACTGAACTAAGAACTTTTGCCAAACAATATATTATGAGGTTGATATTTAGAAAGATATAGAAACAAATGTATAAAGATGAAAAAAACTCATGTTGTTATTTTCCTTTACAGGTCCTGCCTAATCTTTATCTGGGAAACTTCAAAGGTAAAGTGTACTCGATACGGTATTGTAGAAAGATATCTGATGTATTAGGGCAGCAGCATAACAATTGTGTTTTCAAGGGTTTCAGTTCCTCACTCAAGACAACATGAATATGCTGTATTTATGCTGTTTCTATAGGGCAGCGTTACACTTTTTGAAGGTTTTTTGCTGTAGGTGCCTGAGTATCGGTGTAAGTTGGGGGTGTCCCTTAAAATGGGGGTGTCCCTTACTGACACTGTTCTCCAGATCTTTCCAGAGAAAAAGGAGATTTTCGTATCTGTGTGTGTGTGTGTGTGTGTGTGTGTGTGTGTGTGTGTGTGTGTGTGTGTGTGTGGGTGTGCTTGTGTGGGTGAGCTTGTGTGGGTGTGTGTGGGTGTTTGTAAGTTAGAAAGAATCTAATACAACAACAAATGTAGAACAACATTAAAAAAATGAATTACACAATCTTATATTCTTGAACAGTGTGTCTCCTGCTCACCGTATCATGTAAACATTTAGGGACTGCTTAGGAAAAGCTAATATGATATAAGGTGACCTTTTATTGGTGTGTGGTAGGGTGATGACACAGTGCTCACTAGGCTGCAGGCCAACCTTGTGTCATCAGCCCTAACGGGACATCAACACCTCAGGTCCTTAAGCCTGTTCAATCTAACTTAACACACTACAGAACACGCACTGCATTACTGATTTAGCTCATGCATATGCAATCCCCACCAAAGATCTTCATGGACATTAGGAACCAATTACATATCTTTTTATAAATTGCAAAAGCAGTAAATATTTGAATTTCATAAATAATAATAAATAATTAAAAAGTTACTTTTAGTAAATTAATTTTTATTTTCTTGTGTTTTTGGGTTGGGCTAATATTCAAAGACCTCATCAATGTGTTGGGCTTATGTGAGAATCATGAGAAAGATTTTCCTGGGCACATCTGTCTTATGTAGAAAACATTTGGCTTCCTTTTAAAGACTAAATTTGATTAGAACATGTACTGTTTCTTGCTTTTGGGCCAAGGTGTTGGGCTCTTTTAGAAACATTGGTTTTCCGGTTTTTCTTTCGGTTCAAAATCAGAGCAACCTGGTCACCTTTCTCATGACCTTGTTTGCTTGGGGACCTTCAGGGGCATGTGTTGTTGTTGGGGAGAATATTCTTAATTTAGTTCAGGGATGACACATATTTCATCTGTGATTAGAGGGTTTGACATGCTGTGGTTCCTGTACCTCCAGATGCCCGTGACAAGGAATTGCTTGCCCAATACAACATCACCCATGTCCTGTCCATCCATGACACTGCTGCACCCATTCTGGAGGTGAGACACCCTGTCTGTCTACATTGCTGACCACAGTGATCCTACATTCTCCCATCCCCTACATGTCCCTGTGTTACAGCCTGACATGTGCACTCCTAGACTGTTTGTATTTGAGGTATGGTTGCTATGGTTGTAAAGTGAAATGGCAGCCAAATGCCAAAGATTGTTCTGGGAGCCAATCTGGCTTTGTGATTGACCTTGACCTTTTTCAGAAGTGACTGCTTTGCTCCTGCGGAACACCTGACCACGAGGAGTTATTTGTGGGAGGGGAAAGGGGGGAGGATGGCTGTGGTTGCATGGTGATTTGGTTGTACGCAGGGTTGCTAGCTTTGGAAATTTAAAACTGAAATTGTGAAAATCAAACATTCTTATTGTTTTCAATTTCATCCAGTATCAGAAGCATATCATAAAATGTAACATTCGCCCAGTATATCTAGATATAAATGTTTTTGCATGAAATTTGTAATGGTAACTTTATTTTTATAGTGTATTTCAAACAAATGTTGGTAAGGTGTAGAACATTTATTCCAGTAAAGTTGTATATCTATTTTAAAACTGAAAAACAGAATCAGTCAAAAGTTAGAAAACAATTTCCCCTTCCATTCATAGAGAAAGTTT
>JAVQJS010153971.1:0-15520 GCA_036024795.1 Galaxias rostratus
CACACACACACACACACACACACACACACACACCATCTACCAAAACCCTCAAACACATGCTACTGACCCCAACACACAGGCTACTGAAACACACCCACAGTCTACGTTTTCCCCATCTCAGATTGTCCAGTGTTGTCCCACAGGTGTGTCTCCTATTGGTGGGCTGCAGCCAGCAGTTATGGAGCTGCAGTGTATGGGGTGGGTGGGTTGGGGGGGTCAACGCTGGTCTGAGGTCTGCAGAGAGAGCATGTAGGGACACCAACATGTTTATTGACTCAGCCTGTTCCCAGGGAAACGGGCTAGGCCTTGGCTGGAAGCGTGCGTGTGTCAAAGAGGCCTCGCCGCTTTCTGAATGGCCGCACTGTGGGTCACGTGACCGCGGACGTTACTGGGCCCTGAAGAGCGAGGCGACACACACACACACACACACACACACACACACGTGTCCGGTTCCCCCGTCCTATATCTGATCCGCTGTGTCATGGCAGGGTCAAAGGTCCCACGGTGGAATTCGGCCAGCTACAGGGCCCGACCTGTGAATGTGCTGTGGTTTGTTTCATCATACGCACTCACACACACACACACAGACACACACACAGACAAACACACACAGTCACACAGACACACACAGACACACAGTCACACACTTACACACACACAGTCACACAGACACACACACACGTACACACCATCATTCAGACACACATGCACGCACTCACACGTACACACACACACGTACACAGACAGGGAAACAACCTTTTTTTAGTTCAAACATCCGCCCCTTCTGCGCTTGCTTACAACAGCAGTCTGATTCAGCCGTCCAGGAAGTGGTGGGGAAGAAGGGCGGAGCTGCTCACACACACACACACACACACACACACACACACACACACACACACACACACACGCCAAAAACATCATGACGAGGTGTTTAGGTTTACTGGACTGGTGAAGGGACACATTGTCTGTGGTTAAAGTGTCAGCGCTGATGTCGTCGCAGTCTACACCCTGCGGCTGGCCGAATCTCCATCGTGTCCCGGCAACCCCTTCGCTGTCGAAGGGCGGATTCTAATAGTCCTCTGACACCTCCTATGAGAATTCCCACTGGGCCTCCCTCCCTTTTACAGTTCTCACGCACGGCGCCGAGTTACGGCGGCCGTTTCTTTTCCGTCGCGAGTACGACGGTTTTCGTTTCCCTGACGTGTGCCGGTGGCTCTTGGAGGGGGGGGGGGGAATGTCCACCTAAACCCCTTTGATCTGGCGGTGACTGGTCTTCCTCCCCCTCCCTCTGTTCCCCCAACAGGAGCACAACCTGGACTGGTTCCCGCGCATGCGCGCCATGTCGCTGGTGAGCAGCGACGGGGAGGGCGAGCAGAACGAGATCCGGAGCCTCCAGGAGAAGCTGGAGTCGGCCATGAGACTGGTGGGCAACCTGTCGGGACAGCTCACCGAGCTGAAGGAGCAGGTAGGGGCAGAGCACACACACACACACACACACACACACACACACACACACACACACACACACACAGACCAAATACACACACACACACACACACACACACACACACACACACACACAGGCCAAGCGCACACACACACACACAGGCCAAGCACACACACACACACACACACACACACACACACACTCACACACACACACACAGGCCAAGGACACACACAAACACACACACAGACACACACAGGCCAACACCCACAATGCACTTTGACAGACTACACGAGGAGGAATGTGAGGAGGGAGACGAGGTTCTTCGAGGTGACCCTGTGGTAGCCCATGCTGCTCTAGATAGCTGTGTGTGAGGCGGGGGAGGGGTCAGAGGTGGTGGGGTTGGGGTCAGAGGTTGTGGTGATGGGGGGGGGTTGGCTCAAGGGTTGGAGTTCTAAAACGGGGTCAGTGTGTGTAAGTGGTCGTCTCAGTGCTGGTATGCAGCCCCCCCCCCCCCCTTCTTCCCGCCTGAGCACCGGGTGGTGTGGGCGGAGGAACAGCGGGGGTTTCTTTTTTTTAGTGTCTCTCACACACACAAACACACACATACACTCGCATACTCACACCAACCGCACGTTCGTGGCCTGTGTTTGACACCCCCCCCCCCTCCCACAGATGACTGAGCAGAGGAAGCAGAAGCAGAGGATCGGCCTCCTGGGACATCCCCCGCACATGAACGTCAATGCCCAGCAGCCTGCCTGAGTACGACAGCCCCCCCACCCCCACCCCCCCCCCCCCTCGGTGCCACAGCCTCGGCCTTGGTCCAGCAATCGGCCCACCTCGACCAAGCCTTTTCTGACAGCCTAGGCTCTGTGTGCCGGACGGGCTAGTGCCAAAGAGTGTGTGTGTGTGTGTGTACACACAGTGTGTGTATGTGTGTCTACACAGTGTGTGTGTGTGTGTGTGCTTGGCCTGTGTGTGTGTGTGTGTACACTCTCTGTGTGTGTGTGTGTGTGTGTGTGTGTGTGTCTGATGATGTATGTAGGAATTCCTATCAGGCCGTCTTCTCCTCTGACGGGGGCCAGTGAACCTCAGTGTTTCAGCCTATTGAAGTGACTCAAAGACCCCCTCCCAGCGTGACGCGCACGGGCCCTACTGAGGTTCCACGGGGACACCGGGAGCAGCCCGCCTCCCTAAGTGTGCCAGGTCCGAACGGGGAATTTCACTATCCCACGTGTCGCCTGATCTTTTTTTTGTCCCACCCGATGTCTTAACGACTCCGCGCGGCCTTCCGTGCGTCTCAGCGGCCACTGAGAACGCGTGGCGAGGAACAGCGGCCGTACCGGGAGGGACGGCTCCTCTCCGGCGACCGTGCCGTGTATTTACCCACGTCGGCGTTCCCACCGCCAGACTGTCCCAGGGATCGGGCTTTCATCTGGAGACGCGAACTCTGACCCCCGGGCGGACTGTCAGCGCTCAGCAACCCGTCGTATGCAACGTCTGAAAGACTCTTTGTTTTTGTTTTTCCTTATTGGTTTGATTGCTTTCATATCCGAAAGCTCATCTATTCTCTGCATTTTATGGCAAAATATCATGTATAATATATGTGTGTGTGTGTGCATGATTATTATTATTATTTTGTATTCTTTCTTTGAGATCTAAAAGGTTATGATCGGTCCCGGAAGCTTTTGGGACCGTGCCACTTGTTTTGGCGGCAGAACGAGTCCATAGGAAGCGCAGGGTTCACACTGTTCATTTGGACCGTGCACGCCAGAGCACGGGGGAGTTCTCCGGTGAGGACGAGCGAGCTCCGCGGCTTGAGAACGACACACCGACGTGAGAGTGACGTCAGGCTTTGCTTGGATCACCGGGGATGGAACAGCGGGCACCGTTCGAAAACGCGCGGGTGGTTTTTTTGGGGGGGGGGGACAGGGGACAGGAGTTGACATTGACGTGACACAACCATTCTCGCTCTTCCGTCGGCACTGAGTATCGATCGTCCTTATAGCCATCCAACGAACCTATGTAGTCCACCAGCACTGCTCTCGTACACATCCCCCTAGGCACCCGTCCGCGTTAGCGTTAGCATAGCGGTCACGTTTCTCAGCGCCTCCGTGTTAGCGTTAGCATAGCGGTCACGTTTCTGAAGGCCTCCGCGTTAGCGTTAGCATAGCGGTCACGTTTCTCAGCGCCTCCGCGTTAGCGTTAGCATAGCGGTCACGTTTCTGAAGGCCTCCGTGTTAGCGTTAGCATAGCGGTCACGTTTCTAAGGGCCTCCGCAATAAAAAGGCTCCTTCCTGATGGACGATGACCGGCCGTTTGCTGAAGACCTCAAGTGGCGTCTGACCAAATCCGACTTTTTTTTTAGACCCCCACTGTTTCCTCGCCTGAAATGTACATTCCGTTCTTTATAGACTATTTAATAAAGTTGTGGGAGATTTGAAATCCGATGGGGAGTGTGGCCTATTATCTACATGATGGTTAGGAATGCCGGACAACGGCAGGAAACGGTGTCATATGCCCTGGTTGGAGATCGCAGAAAATGTGATCCAATCACTTTAACAAATTAAGGAGTTGTAGCCCGTTATGTAGGGGTGTGTGTGTGTGTGTGTGGGTGTGTAGGTGTGTGTGTGTGTGTGTGTGTGTGGTTGGAGGGGTGCGCGGGTGATGATTTTTAATCATGTGACGTGCATAGCTAGTTATTCACTTAAGACCACAGTAGTGACATTCATTCCTACGGTTTTGAGAAGTCCGAATACATTGATCAATTACCATTGATAGTAGAAATGATAAACCAATGCATGAAATTCTATATAAGGGTTCTGGATAAAATAATACATGCATAGAAAGGCCAATGTCTTGCTGCGCATGTCCAGTGTCTTGCTTTGATCAAGTTTGCTACGGAACTCGCATGCTGATGAAAAATTAGAAGGGCAAAAAACTTGTTCAACGTTAGACCTTTTAATATAAATAAATATTAATAATAAATATATAAATACTCTTTAAACAAACATTTGTATGACCACATCAGACCAGGAGAATAACGTGCCATCTCATATCAATATCTAACTGTTCTCGTTATTTCGAAATGGATAACCTATGCCTAGTTGAACAATTGAACGATACGTTTTAACCTTGCACGTTTGAGCCGCTAAGAAAGCGCTATCCATTGGCCCGCCGCGGACTCCCCAGAGGACGTAAGCCGATCAACGTGACGACTGGTGTGAGCACGAAAACGGAGCAGCCCGCTCTAACAGTCTGACAGGTGCGCGTGCAAACCAACAGATGGTATCCGACAGTCAATCAAATATTTCACAATCAAATAGCCACATCGGGAGATTGCATCACACCTCTATTTCGCTTGCAATGTTTGATAAGCTAACATGTCCTTCGCTCCCACGTGATGAATTTCGAAAACATTAAGGATGTTGTTTCATCTTAATTTGTCTTATATTTATTTGTCAAAGTCACATGAATAAAAACTTGCTAGACATGACAGGAATGCTGGTCCTATATGTGCAGAACTCAAGACGTTCCTTTATATCAATTCATATTTGTATTCCAGTAACGCATTAATAGTTAGTAATGACTAGGTTTAACTGTTCGCAGTTCCGCCTATGTAGGCCTTCTTTAACATACAGACATTACTCGCAGTATTAATTGTAAATTCTAAAGGGCAGCTTGTTTGCATCGCCCTTGATGGTTGCAGGAGTATTCTGTTTTTCATAATAACTTTAATGAGGTGACTGAAGTTAGACTTTACACTACGAATGCAATATCAGACAAATAAGTGCAACGCATCAAACGTGTTGTGCAGCTTAAACCACGTTAAGGAAATTTAGCCTGGTCGTCACTCAATAGTCTTCTTTCACCATTTGGTAATTGAAATGTATTGTAATTTATCCTGCGTTGTTATCGTTCTATTCGTCAGCCTTGTATCCATCCATACCATTGAGCATGGTAGTACACGAGACGTGGCGCACGCCGCCCTTTGTGGTGACGTACTTCTAAGCCCGCCCACCGAAGCTCCTTATCAGTAGAAAGTGGGATGTGTCTACGCCGTGCAGACAGTGCCGTTTCACACGTGATACTCATGTGACGGAGGCAGGTCAGTTGAAGCGAGAGGCTTTATTAAACACGTCGCTCTCTCCCACACTTTCCCTTACGCTCCGAGGGTAGCACACGGCGGTAAGGACCACAGTTGTCTGTTGGATTGAAGATCAAAATAATAACAACTATATCAACAGAGTGGAATTGATACATTGATCGTTTCAAATCATTGGAAATAAGTGGTTGGCAACTTATTATTTTATAATAAATATATTATAAATGCCTGCAAGCTTTTAAAGAATTGCTGGAAGAGTATCATAGGTGCTCTAAATCGCATTTTACTGCGTATTTGGAGAGAGGATAATGGAACGGATTCCAGGAAAGCAGCCGTCTCCTGTGTCCGGTCAACTGTCTGACATGCAAGGGTAAGTTAAAGCAATAAAACACAGCGCGCAGTGTCTGGCATGTTGACCTGAACCGCGACGACGGGCAAAATGCTTTGCAACTTTGCGCAACACTTTACTAATTCAGTATCCTGATTGGTGTCTCCAGGTTGGATTTCCCGATGTATGTGTATAAGCCTAGACGAGGAGTAAAACGAACAGAGGAGAGCAAGGTTTGTTGCTTGTTGCGGTTTTAATTTATATTAAAAGAATGCACCAGAGTACAAATATGTTTCATGTTTACTCTTAACTAACCTAATTACTATTCTGAGTGTCTCCGAAACGGGTGACCTAATTTATTCTGACCTAACTCCCTACTATTCACTGTTACCTCTGGTTAACATGGCCAACGATACATTTGGAAATGATGTCATGTTCTTGACCGTTGCCTATCTCTTCTTGCGTTTGTAGGACACCTACAAGCTTCCTCATCGACTTATCGAGAAGAAACGGCGTGACAGAATAAATGAGTGCATTGCTCAGTTGAAAGATTTATTGCCAGAGCACCTGAAACTCACTGTGAGTTCTAAACTAGTAGTGATAGCGCACAACAAGTAGTCAATAGAACACTCTTACTATTTCCGACAAATGCGCCCTCAAGTGGTCGTATGAGGTTATTACATCTCTCAAACCCGCATTGACTGAAATGGTGTTGTTACAATTTGGCAGTTCTCATAGCCTACGTGTAGTACACAAATCACATTTACTAAAGGGCTTCTTTTTTTGTTGCAATTTCAATTTTATTGATATATAGATTATGTCTGTAGGCATTAATCCAGCGTCTTTGAGTGTTTTAAAAAGTGCTTTATAAATATAATGTATTATTATTATTATATTGTGCGTGATGATTAAATACATTTTAACAATAGTAATTTTTTTAATGTTGCTTTGTCAGTTTGCAATCTGTTGTTGTTGTTGTGGTGTTTAGCCAGGTAACCTGTATAATGATAGATAGATAGATAGATGGTGTGTCTTACGTAAGAGACAGGAGGGATGTGCTGACTGTGTGTGTGTTCGTCTGCAGACCTTGGGCCATATCGAGAAGGCTGTGGTTTTAGAGCTCACCCTCACGCATGTGAAAGGCCTCACCTCTCTTCTGGAGCAACAGCAGCAGAAGATATTCGCTCTGCAGAATGGCATGGAAATCGGTGAGTCGGCACAACCATGTGTACACACAAAAACACTTACATAGAAACAGGAGAGCGAGAGAGCGAGCATGAGAGAGCGAGCATGAGAGAGCGAGAGAGATCGTGAGAGAGAGAGAGCGAGAGAGAGAGAGCGAGAGAGAGAGAGCGAGAGAGAGAGATTGTGAGAGAGAGAGATTGTGAGAGAGATTGTGAGAGAGAGAGATCGTGAGAGAGAGAGCGAGAGAGAGGTTCTGCGGAAGCCAAATGCAAAGCGGTCCCAACACAGGGCGATTCATAACGGCTCCATGCAAAGCGTTGAATTTGTGCTTATGCCGGTCTGGATGCAAAATGTCCTGTTGCAATGTCTGCCCCAATAAGGCGGATGATGAGATCTGAATCGGCCCCAAAAACAACTGGAACTGACACAAAGTGAGGCTGTTTGTGAATACTGCTGGGAGTGTTTTAACACTGTGTGTTCTCTCTCCTGTGTGTGTGTGTGTACAGACCAGCCTCTTGTTAGCCAGGAGAAGAGTGAGGCGATGTTCCGTTCTGGCTTCCACATGTGTGCCAAGGAGGTGCTGCAGTACCTGGCCAATCAGGAGGGCCAGGGAGACTCCTCTCCCTCCCACGTGATCAACCACCTGCACAAGGTCGCCTCCGAGGCCCTGGAGGGGCCCGCCCGACCCCGGTCCCCCCACGCCGGGTACGAGGAGCCGCCGACCCGCGAGCGCCACCAGGCCCCCAGGGAGACGCCCGCCAGCCCGGCCCCCAAGCCCAGCGAGGGCCACTCCGGGAGGAACTGCGTGCCGGTGATCCAGCGGGTGTACGCGCCGGCGGGCGGCGGCGAGCAGAGCGGCAGCGACACCGACACGGACAGCGGCTACGGCGGCGAGCCGGGCCTGCCGGGCCAACACTACGGCGGCGACAGCCAGCTGAAGACGAAGAGGCCCCTGGGGGAGAGGTGGGGCCCCGCCGGGGTCAAGCAGGAGGACGGGGAGCCGTGCCACAAGAGGCAGCGGGCCGAGTCCTCCGAGGACGAATCCCTGTCCGGCGGACCCTCCTCCTCCTCCTCCTCCTCCTCCTCCTCCAGCCAGAGCGGCTACATGAGCATGTCTCCCCAGCGAGCGCCTCCCCCTCTCTGCCTGCCGTTCTACCTCATCCCCCCCTCGGCCGCGGCCTACCTGCCCATGCTGGACAAGTGCTGGTACCCCGGCTCCGTGCCCCTGCTGTACTCTGGCCTTGGGGACTCCGCGCCCGGCGAACGCCCCCCCCGCGCCGGGTTCTCCCCCAGGGGCGGCTCCCCCCCGGCCCCCCACACGCCCGGGGACGCCCCAGGGGCGGCTCCCCCCCGGCCCCCCACACGCCCGGGGACTCTCCTCCAAGTGCTGAGGCAGGGGCCGCCGCTGGGCCGGTGCAAAGACTGAGAGATCCCGGGAGAGAGAGAGAGAGAGTTGAGACGGTGGTGGGCGAACGGTGGATCGAACAGAGGGGGTGGGGGTGGGAAGGGGGGGGGGGGGGCGCGGTGCATCAGCCTCCCCCTCCTACGTCACCCCCAGTGACTCGGGAACGGACAGCCAGGACTCTGTAAACACACACACACACACACACACACACACACACACACACACACACACACACACACACACACACACACACATAGCTGACGAAAGCTGTTCCCCGCGGCCCTGCGCTCTGACTAAGAATGTCTGGACCTTAACCCCCGTAGAACGCTGAGTGTAAACTTGTCCAATTGACCTGGACCTGCCCCTCACAGATGTGTACACACACACACACACACACACACACACACACACACACACATACACACACACACTCGGCGCACCAAGTCACAGTGGTTTGAATGTGACAAGGTTAATCCCTTCAGATGGTTTTGTTGAGGGGTAGACCCGGTCAGCTTGACGTTGTCGACACCAGGGTGGTCGGCACCTTCCAACAGGGACCTCTTTGACCCTGCTGCTCCATTCAAAAACACTTTGGCCATGTCAAGAGACTATATAATTCATTGTTATGACCAAAAGAGCCATCGTTATTATTATTATTATTATTATTATTTTATTTATTGGTGCTTGGCCTTACACGCCCATCTTTTGTTTTTAAGTCTGCATACTTTTCATCCTGGGATGATTTGCCACTAGAATTTTATCCTTCTCACACACACACACACCCACACCCACACACACACACACACACACACACTGATCTACCATGTCTTCACTAAAGACACCATCTTGTCCCCTCTATAGTTGCTGGCACAGAAACAACACCACAGTTTGGTCATGGCTGTCACACAGAAATGTAAACTGTAATCCGTTGTCCGAAGCGAACTGTTGTTATGGACCCTACACGTCACCATCACCCCCAGTGAACGTACCTCCGGGATTCTACCCCTCTGAGGAAACAGCGGAGGGGGGGCGGGGGTTTCCCCCAGTTCTGTATAGCCCAGAGCAGAGGCACACCAGTCCATAGCGTTAGGGGGAAGGAAGGAGAAGGGGTGGGGGGGGAGGGGTCGTCACACGACCGTGTCGCAGTGGAGGTGGACTCTCTGTAATTATTGTTGATAGACTTCTTGTATAGCTTTATTTTTGATACATGTCCTGTAGCTCCAGACGAGAGGAGAGTGTGGACAATGTCGTTGTGGACGCCGTGCTGGGCCTGGTCTGCCATTTTGCAGACCCCCCACCCACCCGGTTTCTGTTCCAAGTCAAACCTGGTGTTTGTTCATGCTGTTGCCTTTACTTGTGATGGGTGGCTAGAACTCAGATGCGCTCTGTACTCTGTATGAATACTGGAGTTTGAGGAATGGGAAGGATTGAATGTAAACGTTTTAACTAAAAATGGTTATTATTTGTCTTTGTTTTTTTTATTAAATAGAAAGAGGTACTTGAGATTTTCCATTTTGGGACCTTCCAGAAAGATGGTTGATGTACATATTTTTTGTCAATATCGATATACTTACATATAAGCATATTAATAAAGTATTTTTTTTTCTCTTGTGAAACGCCTGCTTGACTTCCTCTTGTGTTTGTGGGCAGCGAAATGTTCTCTCTCCTGATTAGGTTTTCTCCAGCGTGCAGGGAACACTACCCTTATACAGTGAAAAACCTAGGCTAGCCTCAATTATAGCTAATTATTCATTTTATTTGAAAAACAGTAAATATACTCCGGTTGGAGCCAAGTTCTTGGAAACTGGAGAAATAATTCTATTACAGTAGAGCTACTTCTTTGTTTAAAAAAGAAAAATAACTATTTGGACTAAAACCAATTTAAACCATTTGGGTTAAATGATGGGTTATTAGTCAGATAGATAAGCGTTAGCCTCAAATTAAAATGGCATCCTAACTCCTATTGACGGCTTGATAAAGATCAGCAGTAATACAAATACACCTAAACAAAGGCGGACACAGGCACGGCCAAACTTTGACCCCTCGACGGTGGCTGACTCTGATTGGTGGGACTGTTGCATTGGAAGAGAGGGCTACCAAGAAATTTGCAGAGAAGCATCATGGCTCCCACGTCCCTCATTTTACACACAAAGATAAAGGCTGTTGTTTCCATATTCATAGTTTGAAAATAAATGTTTTCTTTATGCTTCATTTACTCTCATTCAAAAAAGCACACAAGAAACAGGATGAAGGTAAAAAAAAAAAAGAAAAGAAATGATGCTTCCATACACTGTTGCTTTGAGACGCTGGTCATGCATTGTAGCCATGACTAAAGCCTTCCTTGAGTTAGCCTATACCGCCACCTGCTGGGGTATCATAATACCGCGCTTGGTCAGATCTGCAGACTGGAGGGTTCTATGACCCTAGTAGACCCCACCATTTAATAACCTGGCATTTTAAACACAGAATACATAAGTGCATAAACTCTATAAATAACTGTAACTTGTGTCTAAATCGATTGACCATCACCTATAATTATAAAAACAAAAATATCCATTAGACAGTAATGTGAGAAATAGACAAAGTAAATTGTAAAGGATCAAAAGATCTATTGCAACAGCAGGATGGTCGGTAAAAACAGTAAACATTCATCTATGGTTACAAGAAGTCAGCTGATCGACAACATGGATATTAACTCTCATCACACAACTCTCAAATGTTTTTGCGGTCTGAATTAAGGCGATTAAGATATTAAGTAATTCATATTTATAAAAAAAATCTGTTAAATAAACGATGCTTCAGAAGTTCCAGCAATAGACAGGGAGTCCCTTAGGTAACAGTCACAGATACACAGTAACAGATTAAATAAATATCATACACCTTGAAATAGTAACATTCCTATTTGCAAAAAAAAAGAAGGTTTTGCCAAAATATAACAGTTTTTTTCTTATTAAATCTTAAATACAAATTTGTATTTTGTTGAACTAACATTGTCCCTCCAGTGACCCTCGGCTCCATCCTCCGCCCTCCTTACTCTTTCTTACTCCTCCTTACTCCTCCTAACTCGTCCTTACTCCTCCTTACTCCTCCTTACTCCTCCTAACTCGTCCTTACTCCTCCTTACTCCCCCTTACTCCTCTTTACGCCTCCTAACTCCTCCTAACTCCTCTGCACTCCTTCTAACTCCTCCTAACTCCTCCTTACTCCTCCTTACTCCCCCTTACTCCTCTTTACTCCTCCTAACTCCTCCTAACTCCTCTGCACTCCTTCTAACTCCTCCTTACTCCTCTTTACTCCTCCTAACTCCTCCTTACTCCTCCTAACTCTCCTAACTTCTCCTAACTCCTCCTTACTCCTCCTAACTCCTCCTAACTCTCCTAACTCCTCCTTACTCCTCCTAACTCTTCCCAACTCCTCTTTACTCCTCCTAACTCCTCCTAACTCTCCTAACTCCTCCTTACTCCTCCTAACTCTTCCTAACTCCTCTTTACTCCTCCTAACTCCTCCTTACTCCTGGATGGGCTCCATGCTCAGGCCGCTCGGCGCCTCCACGGGCCCCGGCTGGCTGGGGCACGGGGCCCCGACCTGGGGCCCGCGGAGCACAGAGGACAGGGGGCCGGGCTGCAGGCGCAGCACCTCCAGGGCAGGGACGGAGCAAAACAGAGAGGGCAGCTCGCGAGGGAGGGCTCGGCGTGGAGCTCCGAGGCCCGCCTTGGGGAGGGGGGGCCTGCTGGAGGCGTGCAGCCACCCGCTGGGTCCGGACTGGGAGGGGGCGTCTGGCGTCCGGAGAACGGGGGGGCCGAAGAAGCAAGACAGAGTCTTAGGAGCGAGGTGGAGAGGACCCCGACAGCTCAGACTCACGCCCAGGTGGTGAGCTCTCTTCTGGGGCTCCGCGGGCGTCAACGAGGGCCTCTCGGTTGCTAACCTGGGGCAGGACGAGGGAGCGGAGGCCCGCGGGCACTCCGGGACGGTCCCCCGGCCCTCCCTCCTCCCGGACCTTTTCGCCTCGCCCGATTGGTTCTCCTTGCCCGAGGAGTGGCGACGGGAGGCTGCGGGAAGCTTGCGATTGGTGGGTTGAGCCGCCCGTCCGGTCTCCACGGAGGCCGATTGGCTCAGGGGGAGCTGGGTCCTCAGAGGGGGGACGGGGACGACCGGGGGTCGGTGAGGTGGGGTGGTGCGGGACTGTCTCAACGGAGATCCCTCTACCAACAGGTTCATCCCAACGTACTGAGGAACCTCCACGGCAGGCTGACGGAGAACACACGGCAACAGAACCACCGTCAGAACTCCTTCGCTTAATAATGATAATACATTATATTTATAAAGCGCTTTTCAAAACACTCAAAGATGCTTGTCCCACAATCGAGGTCCAGATAAGTTGCTTTACCTCTTGCAAGTCTCTGGAATTCCCTTCCCCCTGCAATTCTGAACTCTGACCCCATCAACATTTTTAAATCCCGCCTCTAAACCCACTTGTTCTCCTAAGCCTACCCTTTGTTATCTTAGACTTGTTATTCTATGTACACGTGTATGTTTATTTACACACATGTATGTTAGCGTATATATATATATATATATAAATAAATATATATATATATCTATATACATTTTTTTTGTTGTTTGTTTGTTTTTTTATTATTATTATTTATTTATTTATATATTAATGTTCCCTACCTCAATACCTCTGATCCCATCTCAATGCTCTAATTGTTTTTATTTATTTATTTAATTATTTATTAATGTTCCCTACCTCAATACCTTTTGTTAATCTTAAGTTAAATGTTATATTGTGCCTTTTTTATACCCATCTCAATGCTCTATGTGACAGAGCTGGCTACAGACACCAAAGCGTGTGACGGCGCGTGCGGCCCTTTGGCGGTGGCAGTTCGACAGAGCTAAAGCGTGTGATCAAAGTGCGTGTGGCCCTTTGGCGGTGGGACCCCCACCTGCTTGTAGATGAGCTGAAAGCCCCCGGTGTGAGCGCTGGCGTCGGCCCGGCGGTCCAGCACCACCCTCAGGGTGTCCACCTGCACGGCGGGGCAGAGGCGGGCGGTGACGGCCGTGGACGTTGCCATGGTGGGGCTGGCGTTGATCTCCAGCAGCCAGGGCCGCAGGTCCCTCCCCAGCATGAAGTCGGCGCCGTAGAGCTCGAAGCTGCCGCGCCGACCCTCCACCAGGTCCTGGGCCGTCTGGAGGGCGTGGACCACCGCCCGCCGCATCCCCGGGACCACCACCTCGCCCCAGGCCGACCCCCGGCCCCGGGCCCCCAGGTAGGAACGGAACTGGGAGCACGACCACATGTTGTCCTCGGGCACCCCCGGGTGGCGCTGCCGGGAGGGCTGGAAGTGTTTCTGGACCGAGTTGTTGCACAGGTGGACGCAGCTGTGGGGCAGCACAGGTTAGTTTGACCTCCTATGTCAAAGGAGTGTCGTGGCCTAGTGAGTAGAGTGCCTAGCCCGCGAACGCTAAGTTAGGCGTTCTAACCCACCTAGCAGCATCAGCACTCCTGTGCCCTCAGGCAGGACACTAAATCCCAAGTTGCTCCTGGGAGACTACCCCTTTAATTTCAAAGTCGCTTTGGATAAAAGTGTCTAAATCATTGGAATATTTTTGTCTTGCGATTGACGAACACGACCTCTGTGTTACCGTGGATTGCCACTTTGTCTTTTGCCCCCGCCCCCCTACCCCCACCCCCCCCCCCCCTCTCGGCCCCCAGACCTGGGTTCCTGGTTCCTGACCTGTCCAGGGTCCGGGTGGAGTAGGGCTGGGTGGAGAACCTCAGGTAACACTCCCCGTAGAACCACACGCTCAGCGGGTTCCAGTCGGTCACCAGGAACCACTGCCGCAGGTCGAACTTGGTGCCGTGGACCAGCAGGGGGCGCTCCAGGTACTTCTGCACCACCCACTTGCTGTCTTTGATCAGGGCCGGGTCGCTGTCCACCAACTTGAGGATCTTCTCCAGACGATTGAGACACATTATGCCTGAGCATGCATGGAAGAACAAAGTTGAAAAATTGAAAGAGAACATTTACAATTGTCATTTTAAACTGTTAAAAACACTAATAATGATCCGATGACACTGAATACACTGTCAGCTGTAGCACTTGCTTAGCTCTTATCTAGATGGTGAAGTAAGGGATGCCCTTATGTATCTACCTGACTTGTGGTTTCTACCATTATCTTTTTGTAGTTTCGACCATTATCTTTTTGTAGACACAATTTTTTGTGTAGCGTTGGATAAAAAACGCCCGTTAAATGAATGCAATGTAATGCAACGTAATGTAGTGTGACATACTAATATATTTTTAAGTGGTCTTGATTAACCCCTCTGATCTCGCCATATGCAAGAACTCTTGACCCCGCCCC
This sequence comes from Galaxias rostratus, assembly GCA_036024795.1. Taxonomy (NCBI): domain Eukaryota; kingdom Metazoa; phylum Chordata; class Actinopteri; order Galaxiiformes; family Galaxiidae; genus Galaxias; species Galaxias rostratus. Next base: position 14,837 of record JAVQJS010153971.1, read on the forward strand.
CCCACCCTGACCCCACCCTATCCCGGACACGTACCCCTCCCCCGTGACTTGGCCCCGGGCTTGATGATCCAGATGTTGTGCAGGCCGTCGGTGTCCAGCTGTGGACAGACCTGCTGCAGTCTGCTCAGCATGGCCTCGCAGCGCTCCACGAAGCCACTGATACCCTGTACCTCAGCGCCTTCACTGCACACACACACACGCACGCACACACACGCGCGCGCGCACAGGCACACACACACACTCGCACACACGCACGCAAACACGCACACACACGCATGCACATCCACACACACACACACACACACGCGCGCGCACACACACACACACACACACCTCTAGACAGTAACACTATGCACATGTGGTATAACATGCACTTCAACAGGTAAGATAAAGAGGCAAAGTGTCCGTAGTGCCAATATTGAGCACTCACAATGGAGGCCGTGGTACTTATAGAGCAGGGGTCCCCAATAGGCGGACCGCGGTCCACGTCCGGACCGCAAGACGTTTCCGTGTGGACCCAGCATGAATTGTAGTAAAAATAAAAAAAATCTTTCGAATTTTTTTTAAAACATTGACCAAAAAAAATAATATCATTATTATTTGTATTAATCTGTGAGCTAGCGCTAACGCAGGTCATAGTTGTTTGCTGTTTTTTGTGAAACTATATCCATGGTCGTTAATGTC
>JAVQJS010153988.1:0-22398 GCA_036024795.1 Galaxias rostratus
TACACACACACACACACACACACACACACACACACACACTTATTACTGTCAAAATCTTGTTTAAAATTTTAAAAACCTCGGCCTGAATTAGCTGAAGGGGATAAGCTCCCCAAGTGTATCATATATTGCAGCTTTACTTATGGCGGTAACCAGTGTCACTCATAACTGCCACTGTGTATGGCTAATGTGCTTAACCTTATATGGAGGCATGCTGGGGCAATTCCATGCACTTAACTGTGTGCAGATAGATCAGAGAACTTGTGGCAAGGGACTGTCAGAAGATGATTTTTTATTACACACTCAGTAGAAATCTTGCTCATGAAAAAGTATTTGTTAAAGGTAATAAAAGATTAGAAGATATCGAGCTATTATGTAAAAATATGAGTAAAGGTTTTAATGTAAGCTAAAAGATAAAATTATTATTTTTTTATAATTTCTAGCCAATATGTTCAATCTGCAGTTAATATAATAATTTGAGTTCTCTATTGTAATCAATCTCTCAATCATATTTCATTATCTTAAATCCCTCTAAATACAATGTTGTCATGCGTTATTAAACCTCACAATCAGTGAAGTTTTTACTTGGGTAAAAATTGGGGAAGTGGATTCATATTTAGACAGATCTACAATTAAAATATGACAAAATATCTAATCTCTATTACCAAGTACACAAAAAGTTTATAATACGATAGAGGTGTGCGTCCAAAATTCAATTCAATTACGAGTCACTTGTCATCAAGTTAAATGCACAGCCATTCTCAATGCATCTCGCTTGCTTTCTGAATGTTCTGTTTCACAGCACGTGCCTCCTTTTTTATCAAATAATACTTGCAGCTAATCAGATAAGTGCCTCTCCGACAATTTTCTGAACAACTTTTGTTAAGAAATAATTGTTAAGAGCCAAAAAAAATATTCAGATAACGCCAGCCATAAAAATAGGGATGTGTTGTTATGGTTATTCTTAGGGAGCTTTAGCATTAGCTGTAGGGTACTTTTATAGCGTTATTCCAAATTCCACTTTTTAAATCTTACTGACGTTAAGGTTCTGGCACTATTCGTAGATCCTAAAGTTTTCGTCTTGCGAACAGTTACGTAAAAATTTGCTCACCTCGGTCAAAGATAAATTGTTTAATTGTCAGGGTGTCTCAACATAATTAAACTATTTGTTTTTGGACTTAAAAGGAAACACAATCGACAATTATGTACATATTTAGCAAAATTTTTGAAGAGTCTTTAAACTCTGCCTCCTCCACAGAGGACACGTTGGCGGGGTTAAGAAGTCCCTCAAGGTGCTCCTTCCACCGCCCTGTCGTAGATCCGATCTTGAAACACTCACGAAAATAGGCAAAATAGAAAACAATAAGACGCTGACACAGAAATGGCTGAAATCAAATACTATATTATTGTACAACAAACTCGTAAACAGTAATACGGTTTGATACCAGTATTTTACCAAGATAATACTTCTGCAAAGGAACAGCTTGTTTGCAAAAGGACCAGTCTTTGACAGAGCAATGATATGTAACGCCAAAGTCTGCTGCCTTTTATCTACCTAAATGGAATAAAAGCCTTGCTTTTCACATTCAGAAAACATATGTAGCAAAGTTAAAAACATGTCATAGAAGATTTACGTTGTTTATCCTAGAGGTTAGACAGTGACCTCGATGCATCCGTTTTCCCCCTATGGTCTTTAAACTTATAATGAGTAATACCTTGGTTCAAAAGCACCTTTGTCCAAAAAATTGCATTAACATTCCCTCCTTTTATTCATTATAATTTTCAAAACACATAATAGATTATTCTTGCAAGCATCCTTCTGAGTGCCCTTTTGAGGGTTAAAAAAATACCTTTCTGTAACATACTCATCATAAAAGATAATTGTCCTACTCACAGGCAGAGATCACACAGATTGCATGCTTCTGTCTACTCACAATTTCCAAAAAAACACCTTTAAAATTTGACACAAGAGGTGGAAGAAAAGACTTATGCGCTAATCTACTGTACTTAAATGGAACAATTAGGAATGTTAAAAAAAAACTTATTGGATAAAGAGGAAAAAGTAACATATCCAACCTATCCATTTAAGTTTAACAAACTTAAAATTGTATAACTATATCAAAGCAACACAAAATTATGACTTGATTATATATAACATGGATATAGCAGGGATAAGAAGTGTAGCACCCTTCTTTTTACGCACAGTAAAACAGTTAACATAGTTCAAACATAATGAATGTTCATTGAATCATAAATGTTTGCTTTTTATGTGGTAGTCTTGGTGTCTGCTCTGTTCGTCAAATACTCCTTCTGTCTGGGCCGCAAGTGTCCAGTTCTCAATTGAAGTCTCCACTGGCTTGCCATCTGCTGCTGTGATCAGCCAGCAGAGGACTCCTATCATCATCATGTAGGCAGGCTTCTCCAAGGCCCTCAGACAGCTGGCCATCAAACACTCTGGTGGTTGAAAGTTGTCCCCACTCCCTCGAGGGTCTGCTCAGTTCCCGATAGAAGAGCAGGTACCGGGGAGGGAGTTGATCCTTCTTGCTCCATTTCCCTCTGGTGTTTCCTGGTTCTGCCCTGCAACTGGCTCATCCTGGCCAGTTGCATGACTGTGCTTCCTCTGGATCACCTCGACCTCCTAGAACAATTCTGCACTCTGACACAGTGGTTGAGATGATACCAGGTCAACCTCCCTTTGACCTGGATCGCGGTTGAAGTGGCTGCAGTAACCCGGTGTGGCCCCTTTCTCCGGGCCTCATTCCACTTTCTGTGGAACACCTTGACGTATACCAGGTCACCTGGCTTAATTGGATCCACCTTTTGCTGGAACCACTCTGCCATAGGTGTTTTTTCCTGTTGATATATAACTTTATGGATGGCAATTAATTGTTTAACATAGTCTCTCAATTCAATCTCCAGTTGTTCAAGTGGGGACCCTTTATGTGGCTCTCTGAGGTGAGGTACTGGCAGGCCGGCCAGTAAGCATCTCATGCGGGGTTAAAATGGTCATGCTGTTAGTATGCATACGGCATAAGGAAGGAAGGGGTCAGGATTCAGATTTACAAACAGTGTGCAGTGTAGCTCTTGACTGGGAATCCGTGCTTCAGGACACAGTCTTTTTACTGGCCCTCTTATGTCCCTTATCCAATATGCCTCATAGGAAGGCCTACTCAAAGGTGCCTGAAAAGGAAGTTAAGCATCATCTGTTAAAATGATACCTTCAGAGGTGCACCATATCTTAGTTCCTAATTTACACAATGCATCTCTTCATAACAAATTAACCAGCGTATGCTCAGATACTAAAATCGTAATTTGGATTGATGCGTTGCCTATAGACCCATCAATTGGAGAAGTACGTGGAATTAGCTGTGTTTGTCCCTAGAAGCACTCAGTACTTGTATATGCTCCAGATAGGGGAGATGTCTTGTACTTGAAATATGATCAGAGAGCAAACTTTTCCTTTGTTTCTACTTTTTTGACAGGGTGTATAAAAAAAAAACCTCCCCACAAGGTCAAAACACAGTTTCTTTTCTGACTTAACAAGTATGCTAGAGTTCAGGAGTTTACCTTCCTTTCTCTGGGGTTAGCTGGTTTACATCTCCCAAAGGGGGCTGCTTAGGCAGCTCCTTCAATTCCCCTGGAGGTGGAGGCTGTCCTCCCCATTCCTCATCCTCTCGCAGATTGACAAAGCTTTATAGCTCTAGTGCAACTTTTGTCATTTCAGTTTTTTTTATTTAATGCATTCAGGTTAATTGTTTTTTATTTGTTGGACGTGATTTTGGTGACCCCACAAAGTGCTTACCATTGCAAAGGACACATTAAGAATGCTCGTGGTCACTGTATATTGCAAGCATGATCAACAATTGTTTTCCAAGGGTGGAAAGTTTTTCATGATTTGGTGACACGTTTCCTTGTGTTGTGAAGCACATCGTCACAGTGTTGCATGAGATCACGTCTTGTGGCAGACGTTTTTATTGAAAATTGTAGATTGTATCACAGAGAGCTGTAAGCTTGATGGATCATGTGAAATTGCAAATGTCTTTACCAGAATGTTTTAGACATTCTCTTTCTGATATGACTTACAAGTATTAGTCAGCACTGGAAGAGGAAACAGGTTCCTTGCTTTGGAACTCGCACAACTTAACTTTTGATTTGTCTATATATGTTTGACTGAAGTCTGACTTGAGATTTGAAACCTGAGACCAAGGGTTCATATTCGACCATATGATGATCTAACACACGCCTTTATTCCTTTATCTGCTTATTACGTATTTGACACCAGAAATATTATAGATTATTTAGAAATTGTTAGTGACCTGCCGGTATCTAACAATAGAACTAACACCATGAGACAACAAATTAACAAACATTATGTTTATCCATAGAGAATAAACAGTGGATCTTGCAGTGGATCTTGCCATTAAGCCAAATTCTGTTGACTGTTTATGTCAGTATCGTCTTTAGATTCTGCATCTACTTTAGATGTGTCTTTTTGTCTGCTGCAAAAAACAAGTATTTTGAGTTCCAGCAACTACTAGCTTGAAGCTTTGTTGTTCCTATTGATATAGGAACGTATACTTATATCCCATTGATTTTATGGTTGTAATTTATATACTCTGCCTTTAAACAGGGCGCTGGAAAGACCTGGTCAGTTTGTTAACCCTGTATAAATAAAATAAATAATGATAGTAAAGGTTTAGGGAATGGCTGATGCGAGTCAAACTAAAATGTTAAATTTGAATCTGTTTTGTTCATTTACAGATATTCTAATTAGCATTATAAAAAGATAGAAATGCATTTCCCCACTCAAATACGATATGATGCATCACAGTTATTTGATTGACCGCCTTAGAGCCTACCCCTGCAGCTCATGCGGATTGAGGTCCAAACCCCGTTTGTTGACAAGGGGGCTTATTGCCACTATATTGCTAGTGTCTCTTCATCAAAATATAGTGGTGGATACATACGACAATAAAGCACAGTTTGGTTTATTTTTTTCACAAAGATCGGGCTTTCACCAACAATGCTTTAATTTGTTCAAAAAGCATGCATTTAGTCTGGTTCCGCATGAGCAGTAATTTCTCCCTGTCAAAATAGCTATCGAATACTATTTAATTGATGTGGCCCATTTGGAAGGGAGGCTCAATTTTCTGTTTTATTTCATGGTATGTGCCACAGGGAAGCCCACCTCTAATTTGCCGTCTCAAGGCATTGATTATTTTTCTTGCATTGCTGTTTAGTTACGGTGATAAACATCAGCCACTGCCTTCTTGTTGCGTATCATGTTTAGCCTATGGTTGCTTAATTATGTCTAGAAGTATACATATTAACCAGAGCCACAACGCTGACTAAATCTTAAGTATAACTAAATGAAACTAACAAAATTTTACTGAAACACAACTCAAATTTTCAGTAAGAACAAAGGGGAAATAAAATTAAAATAGCTTGTCACAATAAGACGGAGTCCGACAATGCATCACATAATAAAATAGGATAATTACCAGCATCAGTTTCTAAGAGAACATATCTAACTTAGAAATTAGAATAAATATTTATTCTCTAACATAGTGTGTTAAGATGTTTTTTTTTTTATTTGCTTGTGTTATGTTTATTTGCGTGTGCTTTTTTTCCAAAGTGCTTTGGACTCTCAGGGCCACTCTACAAAAATGCCCACCCAAATTACATTTAATTATGATAAAGCCACAGGTATTTTTTGCAAATCAAAAAGGCTATCTACATTAAAGAACAGTTTTTTTATTATTGTTTTTTAGGTTGCCTTAGGCAGAATTTTATTGGAGGTGGTTTTGTCAACCCCTACCATTTGCTTGGGGCATATATTTTTGCTAATCGTACTAAGAGGACAAGCAGGATGCCTTAGTTGGGAGAACTTTGGAATAACGTGCCAGTTTAAACAGTGCCAGCCTATTCTACTTTGGTTCTTTATTTCCTACTAAGTTAACATGGAGCAATGAAACGGACGGACAAGGGAAACTCAATTCTAAATGCTTGTTTTTCCGCCTTTCTCTTAGCTTAAGAGTTATCTGAATTCCTTTGTTAAAGTTGGTCTCAGCAGCTTTGTGAGAAGGTTTTCAGAAAAACTCTCAATGAGTAAAATATTTTTGTGATATTTAGGGGTACACTTAATAGTAAGATGCAATGCTTTGTTAATGCGGGCATTCATCAACTACCTTGGTTTGTCCAGAGTCTCTTCTGAGGACATCCAGTAGTCCAGACAGTCTTCGCTCTCGTGCCCCCATGATAACTCCTGATCAGGAGACGGGCACCAAGCTCTGGCACCTTGTCAAAAACCATGAACACTTGGACCAAAGGGAAGGTGACCGTGGCAGCAAGATGGTGTCCGAGATATACCTCACCAGACTGCTGGCAACAAAGGTAAACACAGGCTATCACGTATAATGACAAACGGCACTGTTAAATGCAGGCTAAAATGGCCATCAGTGTAATTTAAGATTTTTGTTTCCTCTCACCCTGCCAGGGGACACTACAGAAATTTGTAGACGATCTGTTTGAGACCGTATTTAGCACAGCACACCGAGGCAGCGCTCTACCTCTTGCCATCAAGTATATGTTTGATTTCCTTGACGAACAAGCTGATCGGAGACAGATTAGTGACCCTGATGTGCGACACACTTGGAAAAGCAACTGGTGAGATGCATACCTGGAGGACCATAATTGTGCACGCTAACATGCCTCATATGCTCTTATGCTTGCAATGCAGACAAATGGTAATACGACATAATTTATATTACTATTATTCTTTCTGCCTCCTCCTACCCCTTTCTGCCTCCTGCTCAGTCTGCCTTTGAGGTTCTGGGTGAATGTAATCAAAAACCCCCAGTTTGTGTTTGACATTCATAAGAGTAGTATCACAGATGCATGTCTATCAGTGGTGGCCCAGACCTTTATGGACTCTTGTTCAACGTCTGATCATCGCCTGGGGAAAGACTCGCCCTCTAACAAGCTGCTCTACGCTAAAGACATCCCTAATTACAAGAGCTGGGTAGAAAGGTACTTGTCTCTCCATGCTAGCTGTGTACATTAACAAACATACTTGAATTAAGTTGAAAGTAGTTTAAAAATTAATTTTGGGAAGTGCCATGCAATCCAAAAAATAAAATAATGGGTAATTTCTGTGTTTTTGTGTTTGCATAGGTACTACCGTGACATAAGTAAGATGCCAAGTATCAGCGACCAGGACATGGATGCTTACCTTGTAGAGCAGTCACGTATCCATGGTGGCGAGTTCAACACACTAAGCGCGCTCAATGAGCTCTACTTCTACATCAATAAGTACAAGGAGGAGGTGAGCGATCCAGGCTTTGAAGTCAAGAAGTCCATGACTGTCTTTTTGTGGGGTTCGACTTGGTTAATATGACTATGAATTGTTACCTTAATGCCATGTTTAAATAAGGAAATTATGTAAAAATAGAACCTCTAAAACAGAGAGATGCTTGTTCCGATACTAAAAACATGTTTATATGTTTTCCTAGTGTCCACATGTCTACTCATATTGCTTTATCAAGCCTATTTTGGAGGTACTCCAGTTCTGTATTAATTTACACTTACACCAGCTACTCTTTGTTTCCTCACTGCCTCCTCCCCATCTTTCCCTCACAGATTCTGACTGCATTGGACAGGGACGGATATTGCCGCAAACACAAGCTTAGACATAAACTGGAGCAAGCCATCAACCTAATGTCCGGTAGCAGCTGAGGCTTAGTATCTGAAATCCGGATTACAAGAGATGAATTGAAGTTAGCGGTTTGGTGGTGTTGTGTGGGATTGGGGGGGTGGGGGGCTGTTGTAATGGACCTTGCTAAATCACCTGAGACAGATGTAATGAGAAACAAGATGGAATTATTTTGCAACATTCAGTGATAAACCAGGTGATTTCACTTGGCTACTGAAGTCTGATACACTTGGGATACAAATAAATTAATTTTAAACTCTCTGGACAATCAGAAACACAGCACACAAAACCCAATGACTGCTGACCAAAACCTGTGTCCCTCCTATCCCTCATTTTCTCTTCCTACTCTTAACCCCATTGCCCCATTTGAGTTACTTTTCTCTTATGTCTTCTCTGTGACCTTAGTCCTGCCATGCCATTAGTCAATTCAACCAGGAGATGAAGGAATTTGGCAGATAGATAAATACATTCCAGCGCAGGAGCATTTTGTTTTATCTAACGTATTGCATTCCTATTTTATGTGTTTATACATGTTTTTTCATTAAGATTTATATTGGGTATATATATACAGTATAGATACGTAAGTACGTAGCAAGTATGTGTCATACACTAACCGCTCAAAAGTATGGAGTTGCACAGAAAATGTCAGGTTTTCCATGAAAACCCACACTCATTCATCAAATGAGTTGGAAAATGTGTACAAAATATAGTCAATTCATTGAAAAGGTTAAAAAGGTTTTTTTCTTCAAAAGCGTTGCTTTTGTCAATGAACCAATTTACAGAAAATACGGCCCTTCGTACCTTTGGCATTCTAGCTGTCAATTTGTTGAGGTAATCAGAGGAGCTTTCAAAGTATACTTGATGAAGCACCTCACACAAGTTGGATTGGCTTTGATTGGAACGTCCTGTATACCATATGGTCAAGCTGCTACAGCTCAATTGGGTAGACATCTGGTGACTGCGTTGACCACTCCCATTATAGACAGAATGCCGGTGCTTCTTTCCCAAGTAGTTTTTACATTAACATACAGTTGGGAGGTGCTTTGGGTCATTGTATGTAGTTGGAGAAAATTGGCCCCAATCAAAGTACTCTCTACATGTATAACATGGCTTTGTAAAGTGGGGTGATAGCCGTCAAGATCCATTTATCCTTTACAAATCTCCCACTTCACCAGCACCAAAGCACCCAAAAATTATCACGTTTCCTCCAACAAGCTTCATACAAGCATTCCTCCAGAAATTACAATTTTCAGCTTTTCTGTGATCCAAACATCTTAAAATCTTTCCAAAACACTTTGTTCCAATCTTCTTCTGTCCATTTGTCTATTATTCAGCCCATCTTTCTTTTCCTTCTATTGGCCACTCAGACTTTTTCTTTGCTTCTCTGCCTAGAAGGCAAGCGTCCAGGAGTCCTCTCTTTACTGTTGACATTGAGGCAGGTGGTTTGCTAGTACCATTGAATAAAACCGCCAGTCACGGACCTGTAAGGTGTCTCTTTCTCAAACTAGAGATGCTGATTAACTTGTTCTCTTTCCCAGTTGTGTACAGAGGCTTCCCACTTCTCTTCCTTTTTTAGTTAGGGTCTGTTTGCACTGCTCAGTGAAGAGAGTAGTACAGACCGTTATTTGACCCTTAATTTCTTTGCAGTCTTGCATGGAACATCCCTCCTTTCTCAGGACAAGAAGAGACCAGTTCTTTATTTTCGCCGGATCCTGTTGGAAAAGGATCAGGGACTTATCAAACCTATTAGTGTGGATCCAGTCCCCCCATGGTTTGAAAAACCAAAGTAATAGCTATTTTAGGAAATATTGTATAGACCAACATCACATTCACATTCTTTGTTACTTTTAATGTATTTGTGAACTGTTGGGGATCTGATTGTTGGTGCAAGAAAGTGCACTGAGCGAATAGCTCGCTGATTAATTAAGCCTTCTATGTTACATACACTGAGAAGTGTTTTGGACAGCTAGATAAGGTAAGCATGTAGATTTGTTTTTTGATATGCCGCCTTTTCAACAGGATTCATTGGTTTACCACATCAATGGTTATCAGTCTCATAAATTATAATGACATTTTAGAAAGTTATCCGTCCTACTATTATTTCAAATGTAAGTATTATTGTGGGTTATTTTATATCTGTTGAAAAACTAATGCTGACTGCAAGTGCTGTCCCACAGTTAGGCATGTGGTGATGTGGGCATTTGCAAGTTTTGTGCAGAGAAGCCTAAATGATTTTTTTATTATGGCAATTACATTGATATAATTCAAAGTATTTGAAATCGAGGCCTGTAAGCCCCACGCCTTAGTAAGAAGATATTTGTGTACATATTTTTTGTTAGCGTTCCGGGGCCTCATCAACCTCCGCTGTATATGCTCTTTGCATCGCGTTGCACCCTCCAATTTATAAATTAAGTACTGAAATAGACTGAAAAGTTTCCCAAAAAAATAAATTCTCTGTATTTTTTTAGAGTAGCTAACACCATGTACCATTGGAGCGCATGTGTAATGGTTGCTGAAAAGGGGCCTCTATATGCCTATGTAGATATTCCATTAAATATCAACAGCTTCCATGTATTACAGTAATTTACCACTTTAACAATGTTTTTGTTTAACAGTGTTCTAATCAATTATAGATATTTTAATGGAAATGAATTATCAAATTTATTTCAAACTGACCTCAAACTTTTGAGCGGTAGCGTGCATGTGCGCGCGTGTGTGCGCTTGTGTTTGTGTGTGTGTGTGTGTGTGTGTAATTCATGTTATATTAAAAATGGTGTATGATTACAAAAAATGGGCCTCATTCACCAATATCTTACTACAATTTATCGGCGAACGTCTATGTCAGATTTGTGACATGTTCTTAAACCGCAGAATTTTTTTGACATTTGTCCTTATGATGTTGAAGCCCACGGTCCTCGTCAATTGATAGCATGTGCCAGTTATTACTATTCACACAGGGAAACTGCCTGCCATTTTCCAATGAAGGGCATGAGATTGTGAGGCTGTGTGCACACATAAATAACACATGATGCATTGTATTAAGCCTGGTTTATTCTTCTTTGAAGAAGCATGTAAACATCTCTGCTCAGCTTTGCAGAGCAGGGGTTTCTGGGAAAGCGTAGCTCACTGAGGCCTGCCGATCTGTTGTACCTCAAAGAGTCACTGATTGATTGACCAGTGTAGCTAGTAGATATTCAGCAGTATTTTGGCTTTATCCAAAACAAATAAAAAATGTTCACGTGGTTTTCTATGCACTTAGGCTTTACATAGACTATGTAAAAGCTTACAACAATTTTTTTGTATTGTTTGATATACTGTATGTGTTATATTGTAAAGCAAAGCAGTCAGTTCTGCTTGTTTTTAACATGCTCCATAAATAAACCTAATTTCCCTTAATTTGATCTAGGAAAATATGAAAAGTAGTGAGCAGGCTTCGGTCTCTTTGTTAATACTTTCGCCTGATATGAAGAGGGGATTCTACATATGTGCTTTGTTTCTCTACATTCTAAATTACTCAGTGCAATTAAACCTTTGTGGAAGTTTGTGACCAAATTTATGTGCAAACCTCAAGCGCATGATGCACGTTCATGTTAATTTATGTGCCTGACAGAAGTGTAAACCAGGCTTTAGTCGTTCAACATGCCTTTGTTGACTTCTTCCCTTGTGTGAAATGTGCTGTCAAATAATACCAAGGGCTTAGAGGAAGTGGAACTACTAATGAAACTCAGGCAGATTCATCCTTAAGGCCACTATAAAGAAACAAGTCAAGAGTGACTGATAGTCTAAAGACAGTGGAGCATCAGACTTCAACATGAGACATTTCTGGAGTTTTGAAGTGAAGGTACTGTTGCAGGAATTAAACAACAAATGGGTTGTGATATTTGGTAGTCAGTATTGGATATACAGTGCATCCAGAAAGTACTCACAGCACTTCACCTATTTAACATTTTGTTATGTTATGGCCTTATTCCAAAATGTATTTGAAAAAGATTCCTCTTCATAATTCTACACACACTCATAGTATATATATAATGAAAACGTGAAAGAAAGTTTTAGGGAGATTTTTGAACATTTATTAAAAAGAAGAAATCCTATGTAAGTAAGTCACAGCCTCAATACTTTTTGATGATTTTTTGGCTTCCGTTTGGCCACTTGACCATACAGGCCTGAGAGATGCAGAGATGGTTGTCCTTCTGGAAGGTCCTCCTTTTTCCACAGAGGAACAATAGAGCTCTGAAAAATGTCCATCAGGTTCTTGGTAACCTCCCTGACTAAGGCCCTTCCCCTGATCGCTCAGTTTTAGATGGCCTGCCAGTTCCAAGATGAGCCCTTGTGGTTCCAAAGTCTTCCATTTACAGACGATTGAGGCCACTGTGCTTATTTGGGAGCAAAGCAACAGACTTTTTTCTTGAACCTTCCCCAGATTTGTACCTCGACACAAGTCCTTTGACTTCATACTTGGTTTGTGCTCTGACATGCACTCTCAACTATGGGACCTTATAAAGACAGGTGTGTGGCTTTTCAAATGATGTCCAATCAATGTAATTTACTGCAGGTGCACTGTTAAGCCTTAGAAATCTCTCAAGGATCAACAGTGGAAACAGGATGCACCTAAGGTCATTTTTTTAGATTATGGCAAAAGCTGTGAATCCTTTTTTACATGTGATTTCTTAGTGATTCATTTTTATATAAAAAACTCACATTGTCACTGTGGTGTATTTTGTGTAGAATTTTGGGGAAATTAATCAATTTAATAAATTTTGAAATAAGTCCGAAACAACAAATGTGGAAAAAATTAAGCGCTGTGAATACTTTCCGGATGTACTGTAAAAAAGTGCACAAAAAATTATCATGGGATGCTTATTATTTATTCAGAGAAACACACTGGAATGGGAACGGCTTGCCCAGACTTATCTGAGCTGAACCAGCACTCAAATACGTGTTAGCGTGCCTAGATTCTGGATACATCCTAAATCTCAATAAGTTAAACATTAAGGAATTTCTGAATCTTGGTAAATCTATGTCAAGGGGATTTAAGAAGTCATTCATTTGTAATAATGGTTGGTGAACGAGGCCCATAGATTGTAAGTTGGGGTATATCACCTTCTTCATAAAGCCATACTTTAAAAGCAGCTAAAAAAAAAAGTTTGTGATTTTCCTTTTTTTCCGTTCCGTGTTTGTATGATTTGGGGTCAACCAGTCTTGTTGGCAAAAAAGAGGACAATTCCATCTGGGGGTCTCAGTAATTATTAAATTTCAAGCAACAAACAACTACTGTCACTATGACTACAGTTACCCCTCTCTTTTTGATATAGTCTTTAAAGTGACATCTAAAACGCCCTGTGTAATGAAGCCAACGCAAGCAAGAAGGATGCATAAAAACTAAAGCTAAAAGACATTATACAGTTCACCACGTATTCAAACAGCTCAAATGTTTGAATGTTACTACTGTATACATTTAATCTGTCAGTCTTTTGTGTTTTAATATGCGGACTATCCTGTAGAAAACAGCCTTAACATGCTGTGTATGTAATGCAACAGGGTAGAATAAAACCCTACCATCAGTGTGCCTGAAAGGATTTTAGCCCAAAAAGCAGCAGGGGTTTTAACATGAGACAGTGCAGAAAATGTCTTGCTTAGTGTTAAAATGGTCATGAACGTAGCCAGCACGGTTTTGTTTGTTAAATTCACATAGAAAAAATATGCATGAGCTTTATATTCAATTTATCTTACACATACAGTACATATACATAACTTTGTTAAACTGAAGTTATAGAAACTGGGGGAGCCAGGCTATCTCAAGTCAGTAACTGTATCCATTTGCATGTACAATGTAAAATATTCCTTGATAGATTCATTTTTTTTTAATTATTTATTTAATATCAACATAGAGAATGTACAAGGTATGGATTGCTTATAGCAACTAATTCCTCGCAACCCTTTTACACTGATTGTATGCCATGAAGTCACCACACAGTATTGACAGGATAAATCAAATTATCTTCTAAAAGATTTTCACAGCACCATATGTTTATTTAGCTCCGAATATCATTCACCACATTACACATTAACAGTTCACCCTGGTTGGATTGAATCAACTGAAGAAACTGAAAGAGAACTTTTCAAAAAATGAAAAAGGCTATTACTTCAGTTATGACATGAATATTAACTCTAGTCCAGTGGTTCCTAACCTTGTCAGATGTACTGAACACCGCAATTTTCATACGCGCATCCACTGAATTCTTTGTACCCTTCACTGAACCCTTCGTACAAAATGGACATGCACTGTGTGTGTGTGTGTGTGTGTGTGTGTGTGTGTGTGTGTGTGTGTGTGTGTGTGTGTGTGTGTGTGTGTGTGTGTGTCTTGACCTCTGCTGAACCCCTGTGCCTGACTCACCAAACCCATGGTTAAGAACCGCTGATTTAGTCAAATTTTCACCTCTCGATAATGTGCCATTATGACTTGTCTAAGGACACATCAAATATTTAATATCAACAAAAGAAGGCACTCATTTGATTTTGACTAGCAAGATTTGTAATGACACCACTCCCTTCAGTATCTACTCACCGAGGCCGACAGAACGCTGTGACTGATGCTTTTAATCAAATTGTCTTGGTCACTCTGGAATACCATACAACTGCCTTTAACTGAACTTCGATTATCCATTAATAACCTGATTCCATTTCATGCCGTTGCATTGCCTTTGCCAAGTGTGGATCTTTTGTGTGATTGTCTAAATTGTAATAAAATGTCCCCCCCCAAAAAATTACATGTCAAACAGAACTTACTATTAATGATATATTTTCAACTGATTCATTCTGTATGTAAGAACATGGTCTGTCTCAGGTAGAAACTGCATTTGTGATACATTCTAATGAAAGCAATCCAAACTATTTGTTATTTTCTTACTAGATACTCAATCACTAGTTGACTAAGAGTTGGAAGTGTGTTGTAGCAAAGCTATGACTGATAAACACTAAGCTGCCAAATATTTTTTATAGTCGAAATAATTACCTTGTTTGTTTTTCTGTAGTAGCTGACCAGGGAAAGCAGTGTAAGTGAAAATATGTGTGTGCATGAGCATCCGTTGAAAGACCCTGAGTCACATACTTTTTACCTACCTTGTCAGCATTCAAATTGATTGGCAAACTTTGCTATTCCTTCCCTCCTGAACCACATAAACTATCATCCACATACACACGAATATTGTCAATAATATATTTGTAGTATCCTTTGCAGATTAGTTAAGACTTCACAACTCTTATTTGTTACACTAACACACTTGTTTGATCCTACCAATACTATAGATTTTTCTCCAAATAAAGTTCAGTAAGATTGGGTGTACCACCACAGATTAAACACATTCAGTTTATATCTGTTCAGAATATTTTTGTGAGCTCACCCCAAAAAGCAAAAGGCTGCTAACTGCCTTTAATGCTTTGTCTAAAATCTATGTTGAAATGTATGTTGTCAAGTTTCCCACTGCCATAATGATAAATGTGATTTAATGTAAACTTGATAGCACTCTCATTTGTAGCAATAGACCTACATTATATAGTTTAAAAGGTTTTTCTAAAAGCTTGTACAAAATGACAACCATTTGAAGCAGTCAATTTTTGACAGCTGTGACGCAAACCACTGTTGCGGTATTGCTAAATAGATGTCGGATCTGTGTGTAGTCATAACCTTATTTCAGTCAGTGTTGTTCATGAAATCTAAAAAAATATACTGGTTATTCCCTGAGAATTTTTGGTGAGTTTTGTTTGGTTATATTCCAATTGTGGTGCGGTTTCAAAAGCAGCTTTTTATACTTGGGATAATGGCTTTCTGTTTTGCCTTGTGTATATTTAAATGTTTGCCTGTGGAAGTAAGATAATAAGTATCTGCGTTGTCCTTAATACCATATGAATATATACATATATTTTGTATCAATGTTTGTTACATTTTTTTTCTTCGAAAATGTATACTATTAATATCGATTGAATCTGTTGTACTTTATAATTTTCTGTGAATAATGAATGGCTGCAATGAGTATTTTGTAAATATATTGGTACTTTTCTACAATTCTATGGAAGATCTTGGAAAGGTTTGATTTGAACATAACAAGCATGGTGTTTTTGATTAGCTAATTAAACATTGTAAACGAGTGGTTGTTCTTGAATGTTTGATTGATCTGTACTATTGTGCTTTTGTATCTCTAAAAAACAGTTTTCAGTCAAATAAAGGCAAGTGTTTTTGTATTTTTTTTATGTGCAGTCACAACCTGCCAATGAACCTATAGCCTGTATACATGCAACATATTAAAAATATGTCTGTCCGATAGTTGCAAAAGAGCAACTATTTTCTTTTTACTTTACCGCAGTGTGGGCTTCCATTTAGTACTTTGTTACAGACGGAACCAAAAGACTAATGTGCCTGTTAAATATTCAGCTATTAGTTTTTCACAATTGTTTACAAACTGAAATGTGAAACTTTATAAGTTCACTACTTCAGTCAGGAAGATTATAGCAGGCTGAAACAGATTGCTGTATTTGCCCCTTCACTTGGTGAAAAAACAAGTGGTAGTAAAACATGTTTGGAGCTTTAGCTCAGACAGAGCAAGCCAGTTTTTGTGATTTTTGAAAACCAGAAAGCGTAAAAAAATTTTTTTTTATGATTTTTGTCTTCCACAACCACAGCAACATTAAAAGTTCACAACTTCTCTCAAGGAGACCACAGCGGAATGAAACAAATAGCTGTATTTATCCCTTCAGTTGGTGAAACAAACAAGTGGGAGTAAAACATATTTGGAGCTTTAGCTGATCCTGGGCAAGCCATTTATCTGGATTTTTGACAAAAATAAATTGTTTAAAAAACTGGATTTTTTCTGCAACAACCACTCAAACTTTAAAAGTTCAGAACTCCACTCAAGAAGATCACTACAGGTTGAAACAAAAAGCTGTATTTACCCCTTCGCTTGGTGAGACAAACAATTGGTGAGCTAAACATATTTGGAGCTTTAGCTCATGCAGGGTGTTGGGTATTTGTAACGCTAAACCTACACATGAAACAACCCAGTCAGTGATCCACAAACGACAGCAACACAGGTAAATGTTTTACTTGTACAATGGACAGAGGAGTACATTCTCTCACAATCTCCAACCAACTCCAACACTCCTCTCCCTGTACAATCTATTTTTCCTTGATTAAGTAGAGCAGGCCTTGTGGGCATGTCAGAATCTATCCATACAACATTAAGTTTGCGTGGCAGAACATGGAGGACTCAGATCTTCCTCTTTGTCCTACCCTAAATTTCTAAAGACAATGGGTGAATCATTAACATGGAAGACATCTATAGTTTCAGTAAACAACTAAATGAAAACAATGTTATACAATAATTTCCCCAACATTCCATCCTGTTCTTCATTTATAAGCCAGGGTCATCATCTTTCAATTTAGGCCCTTTTGTTTGCACATATTCGGGCCTCACATCAATTAGACCTTTTTGGCATCAAAACCGTCTTCCTGGGACTCTAGGGTATATTAAAAAAAGGGGCTTTAACCCTTTCTACCCTGGTTTTTAAGTAAGGTAGAATGCAACTCAACCGACAACAAATCGCTAACATGAAAACTAGCATAATCATCAGCAGTTTTGTGAGGTTCTGTGTCCACGTTCCTCAAAACAGCCATATCAGCCAGTCCCCCGCTTCTGAGTGGTCTGCATTCATAGCTCGTTGGATGTTCTTTAGGGCCAGATGTCATGTTGTTTGAGTGAACATTGTCTGGAATGTTAGGACAGCACAAAGTAGCTATAAGGACACATATGCCTCCTTTGAAACCAGTAGGTAAGTTTAGAACCATTTGTTGTTTTAACACCATAGTACGAAGTGCATCTATTTAATCATTTTGTAGCCCATTTACATCCATTGTTGCATTTATGAATAGTCCGAGCCTATAATCTATCATCTTTTTGCACCCTGACAAGCCTGGGACCAACTAGTTATGCAATAGTTAAAGTGACTAAGACTTATTGAATGCAAGTACATTTTGCGGCTTTAGTTGACATATCATTTCGAATTGCACGAAGATTTGTGAGGTTTAATTTGATGTTTTTACACAATTTGTCAATATGGACTTTAAAGAAAAGCTGTGAATCTATAATTTACCCAAGATATTTGTAATGGCTGACAATTTGCATTTTTTTCTCCATTGACATGTATGTCGGGATCTGGTGATACTCTATTTGTTTTAATGAAATACATGGCTACAGTTTTAGAAACGTTTAGCTGTAGACAGCACTCATGCAACCAAGTTGTGACACAGGACATTGTCTTAGTGAGTTTAGCAGCAACAGTATCTTTGGAGCGACCATGAGCAAAGAAACCTATGTCGTCTGCATACATTACACATTCAGCTTCAGAACAAGCAGTGGGAAAATTGTTGAAATAGAGACTAAATAAAAGGGGGCCTAAAATTGATCCCAGAGGGACTCCAGAAGTTAGCATAAGAGTCTCAGATCTGCAGTTGTTAACTGATATTGATTGTGTTCAATCATGCAGATATGATTCAATCCAGCCCCCTGCTTTGGGAAATAAGTTAAATTGTGAGAGCTTGGTAAGAAGAAGAGAGTGATTTACTGTTTCGAAAGCCTTCCTGAGGTCCAAGAACACCGGCCCTACAACTCAACCCTTGTCGAGAGAAGATTTTATTTTCTCAATGAAGAGGCATGTAGCCATTTCAATGGAATGCTTGGATCTGAAACCAAACTGTATGACGTAGAGAGAGGGGGAGCTGCTGTTTAAGTAATTTTTAAGGACAATTTGAGTACAATCTGCTCTGAAACCCATTTTTTCTGCTATTTTGGAAATGTCTGGACGCATACTCATAGGTCGGTAGTTATTTAGAGAAGTTGAGTCACCGGATTTAAAGACAGGGGTAACAATGACAGATTTTCAGGGCTTTGGAAAGTGGCCAGATGAGATTGAAAGGTTAATGATTGAGACAATGGGTGTAGCGAGAGTTGAACCTACATCTTTGAGCATGTTTGTGTCCATTCCAAAAACATCTTTTGCCTTAGATTGTTTGACAGAATAATTAAATCGATAACTTTGGTTACTGAAACTTTTGTAAGGATAAAGATCTGCATTGCAGATAATGCAGGGTATTCCTTCCTTTGTTTTACTTTAAACTTAGCAGAGATCTCTGACACAGATTAAAAAAAGTAGTTGTTAGAAGCATCAGCCATCACTTGAGGTTCTGTCAGGGCGTCACCATTTAATTGAATTTGCATTGGTTTTGTTTTATGTTGTGTGTTATTTTAGCATTTCCCTTTGCACTATTCAAAGCAGTGAAGAGAAAGTCAGCTTTAGATTTCTTATTTTTTTCACTACCCTATTTCTCAGTGAAATTAATTGGTGTCAATTGTATCCTGATTTGACCGACAACTTCATAGAGTGATCTCATTCTTTCATCAATTTCAGAATACATTTGTTTAACCAAGGAAGGCCATTCTTTCTATCTTTTAGTTTAATTATCCGTGTAAATTGTGTAATATTTTTTTGTATTTTGTTGGCAAATTTAGAACAATCCTCATCTAAATTTTTGCCAGCTAGTAATTTATCCCATTTTACTTGTTGGATAGATTCTTGGAAATGTTGTTGTTCCTGTTTTGGTATCTTACATGATTCCGTGGTGGCCAAGGGTTTTATTTAATTTTCTTGAGACCATTACAAGAATGTGATCAGACAATCCTGTCTGCATATTGAATGGCTTCAAGATCCTTTCGAGCCTATTAGTAGAAGCTAGATCAATCTGAGTGCTGGTGGAGTTTGTAACTCTCGTAGGGCCATTGATTACCAGAGTCATCTCCATAACATCATAACCACATCCACAACCCTTTTCAATGTTTTCCTAACTTTGTTAACTTCCCAATTAACATTTAGGTCACCCATTATTATCACCTCTTTTGCAAGATTGAGTTGTTTCAATAAAATTTCCCGCCTTTCATAAAAATCTGCATTCGATGAAGGAGGCCTACAAATAACTACAAGAATAAAAGACATTTGCTGTGACAAAAAAACAGTTAGTCCAAGACATTCTAATCCATTATCATCTGTAACATGTATTTCATTACAATCTGAAGTGTCCGTGGCATAAATTATAACACCTCCTCCCTTAGAACCCTCTCTGCCTTTTCTAAACATTTTGAAACCAGGAACAGATAGTATTTGTGAGGGCAAAGATTAATCAAGCCATGTCTCCGATAGGCAAAGGAAGTCAATATTTTAGTCAGTGAGAGGGTGATGGACCTGATCACTTTTTGTTAAAATGCTTCCTATATTTAAGTGTGCACACTGAATGCCTTTTGGTTTATGCATTTAGTCCCACATTGATTTAGAGGTATTAACGGTTTGGAAAACCCTGAATTTCCGGTGCTTTATTATTGCGGGGTTTGGCAGCCCCCTGTTTCTTTTATTGGCAATGTGTGCAAATACCTTTATGCTGCCAGCTTCCGCATCAGCCAGCAGTGGTGGAGGCCAGCTAGCAGAGGTGGAGGCTCAGCTAGCAGAGGTGGAGGCCCAGCTAGCAGTGGTGGAGGCCCAGGTAGCAGTGGTGGAGGCCCAGCTAGCAGTGGTGGAGGCCCAGCTACCAGTGGTGTTAGCCCAGCTAGCAGAGGTGGAGGCCCAGCAGGTATCCATGGATAAAACGTCCAATAAAATGTCCAATCCAGTAACAGAGGCCCAGGCTGTGGCTAGCAGAGGAGGCCCAGGCTCAAGCTAGCAGAGGCCAGGCTTTAGCTGAAAGGAAGGGCCCAGGCTGTAGCTGGTAGAAGAGTCCCAGGTTGTGGCTGGTAGAGAAGGCCCAGACTGTAGACAGCAGAGGAGGCCAAACTATAGCTGGTGGAAGGCCCAGGCTGTAGCTGTAGCTGGGCGGCTGTTTGTACAAATGGTTTAGAATAGTCTGGTAAGGACTAGACATCGTTTTGGACAGGTCAGTGCCTCTGTTGCTTCTTCTGTCTAAATTATAGTTTCCGACATTGACATTTGTTTCCTGTGTATTAAGTCTAAAAATGGTTGTGTGACTCTTGCATAATCTGGTATCCATGCTCTACAATAGTTTGTTTATCCTAAGAGCTGCATCTTTGTTTCTTTGTCTTTGGTTTGGGCATGTTTAATACTACCTTCTTTCTATCAGCATTTATCCGTCTTCCGTCTCTGTTCACACCGTGTCCTAAGAAGGTCACTTCCTGTCTCACAAACTGCAGCTTTGTTTTCGACACTTTGTTCCCTGTTTTGGCTTAGTGGTTGAGCAAGGCCAATGTGGTCTCCTGACATTCCACTTCTGTGGAAGAAGCTACTAGAATGTCATCTACGTAGATAAGCACTTGGGATGTGCCCGGTGGTTGGAACGTTGCCATGCAATTTGTTATTTCCCAAGAGAAGATTGTGGGACTGTCTATGAAACCTTGCGGTAATTGCATAGGTGATTATTTCTTTCCCCTGAATGTGAACCCAAACCACCCCTGATCTTCCTCAGCCATTGGTATTGAGAAGAATATATTACTTAAATCGACTACGGAGAACCATTCTTTTCCTGGTGTCAATGTGTTCATAACAGTGTGTGGGTCTGGTACGGCTGGTGCTATACTCATTACTGCTTTGTTTACTGCACGCTTTACTTTAGTTCCTGTATAATTGAACAGAATCTGGCTATAATCCAAAGTCTGTGTTGCTGATGGTCAGTATTGCTGCTCATTGTTATAAGAGGCCGAACGTCTGTATTCGTCAGGCCACTGGTTCTGTTGTTATTGATATCCGGACCCATCGTCTCGGTATCAATCTCGTCCTCTACCCCCTGATCTACAATCTCTAGCGATGTGCCCTGCTTTCCCACACATCCAGCATTCAAACCTCCTCTATCCTGTCCTCTGCCTCCCCGGCCTTGGCCGCGCCGTCTGCCTCCTCCTATAAAAAAATCTCTCCCTCTGTGGCCTTGTCTGATAAGAAGACGGCGGCTGCTGCGGTTTTCTTATTTTTCTTAATTATCACCCCAGCTGCATGCTCTGCCCAATTCACGCACTTCGTAACTCCACTTGTTTGTTGGTGGACATTGTGTTTTTGTATGAAATCAGCTATGGGGACCGTAAAACCACCCATTAAAATTTGTTTCAAACACTGTTGGTATGGGAATCCATCTCTCTGGTCTTCTTCCAGCCCCACTAATAGCCTTAAAGTTATTCCTATATTCCTCTAATCCAGGGGTCCCCAATAGGCAGACCGCGGTCCACGTCCGGACCGTGAGACGCCTCCGTGTGGACCCAGCATGAATTGTAGTAAAAAACAAAATAAAAAAAAGAGTGTTATGAGTTATGACCCGCTGATTGACTGTTGCAGGCAGAGCAGCAGTTCACTCGTAAGCTACCGGCACATCGATCGATATCTGTTGTTTGCTAACACTGAATGTGAATCTCATATCACAATTATGGCATGCTCCAAGTTGGCTGGTAAAAGAAAAGTGGACAGTGAAAATCAGCAATTCAATGAAGAATGGACAGAGAAATATGCCTCCATCCTACTTCCAGCAAGTACCAGACTGTGAGGTAACACAAACGTCAGGCACAGTTTGGACTTGTTTCAAAGTGGATTTACCACGCTTTATTATATTTCTTTTTGTATTGCCAGCCTGCCCCAGTGTCACAGGCTCCTTTCCA